>CAUYON010096061.1:0-38664 GCA_963573935.1 Arctocebus calabarensis
AAAAAAATAGCCGGGCGCTGTGGCGGGCGCCTGTAGTCCCAGCTACTCGGGAGGCTGAGGCAAGAGAATCGCTTAAGCCCAAGAGCTGGAGGTTGCTGTGAGCAGTGTGACGCCACGGCACTCTACCCAGGGCGGTAAAGTGAGACTCTGTCTCTACAATAAATAAATAAATAAATAAATAAATAAATAAATAAATAAATAAAAAATAAAATCCCCAAGCAGCCTCCCACACAAAGTCAAGTGTCCCCCCTACATTCTGCCTTCTGCACTCACCTCAGTAAGAAGCATTCTGCCTTCCTCTCGCATCTAGGGGCACTCCAGTTATCATTTTCCTTATCCAACATTGAATTTTAGTTGCTTATACAAGAAGAATCTTTAAAAATTGCATAATCTCTGGAGGCACGAATCAGGCTTTTGAATACCTTCATAAACTTCTCTTGCCTAATGTAATGCTTTGCAAATAAAGAGTCCAGGTATTTTATATACATAATTACTGAATAAACATGTTAAAATGCGTCAAAAGTCCATTTCAGTAATGTTAGTGTTGTTTATTGTTGAAGCAATAAAATATGCCCAGTATGAAATATGCAAGTGAAAGGTGAAAAAATAAAAAGTTGTTCTTTATTTCTTTTAAAAAGCAATATTTGATGTCTGTGTAATGCTGACAGCTATGAATGATTTTTCTTGTTTCTTCATGTTCTGGATTTTAAAAGTTATACCTATGTGTGGTAGTAAATACATGTCCAGGGCCAGAGGCCATAGAAAGAAAAGCAAGTCTCCTGCATTCCCCTGGGCCCCCGTTCAAGTTCTTTTCGCCTGCGCAGGATGTCATTTAGTCCTCAGAAACACCTTGCAAGTGGGTATTATTGTGGTCTTAGTCTCAAGGATAAGGGGCTTACAAGGCTCCCAGAACGTAGTCGTTTGAGCCAGATTGCACAGTCTGATAGCAGGAGCGCTTCCCTGCCTGACCTCTTCTCTCGAGAAAAGTTCCTCCTTCATCAGAATTTCCATTTCCATCACTAGGGTGCTGGGGGTAATCTGACGGGTTTAGATTTTTTATTCATTTGTCCCTGTCTCTGTGAAGCAGACCTTGTGTTCGATACTAGAGTCTTTAGTAATGTATGTATGTATGTATTTTATTTTTTGTAGAAACAGAGTTTTACTTTATTGCCCTCAGTAGCGTGCTGTGGCATCACACAGCTCACAGTAACCACCAACTTTTGAGCCTGAGCGATTCTTTTGCCTCAGCCTCCCGAGTAGCTGGGACTACAAGCGCCCACCACAACACCCGGCTATGTTTTGTTTTGCAGTTCAGCTAGGGCCGGGTTTGAACCCACCATCCTAGGTATATAAGGCCAGTGTCCTACTCACTGAGGCACAAGCGCCACCCTATTTATTTATTTTTGAGATAGAGCCTCACTCTGTCACCCTGTGTAGAGTGCCCTGGTGTCATACCGCACAGCAACCTCAAACTTTTGGGGTCAAGTGACCTTCTTGTCTCAGCCTCTCAAGTGGCAGGGAGTACAGGGATCCGCCACAGCACGTTCTATTTTTAGTAGAGACGGGGTCTTGCTCTTGCTCAGGCCGGTTTCGAACTCCCGAGCTCAAGCAACCCACTTGCCCTCCCAGAGTGGTAGAATTACAGGTGTGAGCCACGGCGCACCCTGGTGTCGGAGTTATTTTACAATGGTAAGCCACGAGCAGATTCACTCCCCTCCTCTGCTATGAAAGCAGCCTAGTTTTGTGGTTTGAGAGCTGCATAGAAATGGATGAAGACCACTCAGATGAGAACAAGAAAAGGTAAAGGCTGTCACTCAGAGCGTGCTGCAACAGGAGACAAGCACCATCTCTGAGGTTTGGTAGAGACACAGACGGAAGAGGGAGAAATTATAGTGGAAAAACAGGGCAGCTTCCGGCATGCCCTGGGTGGAGGCTGTGGGCATGGGGAAGCAGTGCACGGCCTAAGCAGATCCTATCAGCTAGTCAGCACACTGGTTTGCTACAGTTGCTCCTAAGTTGGGAGCTGGGACAAAAATTAAAGACTCTGTCAGGTATTGACTAAATCCTGGCTTCTTGGGGCTGATGGTTATAGGAGTTTGGCTTCCTGGACTGGTTGACGCAGACAGTAATTTGATTTCTTGGATTGGTTACTGTAGCTAGGAGGGCTTCCTGGGCTGCATAGCAGCAGGTGGTAGGTCAGAGTTCTAATTTTCTATGTAATCAGGCCATTGTCTGTTTAGTCAATATCAATAGACAGATTTTTCTATTCTTTAGCCCAAAGTGGGCTGTTATCCAAATTTCTAAGTCGGCAGTTGGAGGCTTCCAGGCACGTTTTTCATAAAGAACAAGTGAATAAAAACTGTCTTTAAATGCTCATCCTTCCTTATTTTTTCTGATATCCAGAGGAAGCCTTGTAGACGCAGCCTCTCATTCAGTCTTCACCACGACCCTGGGAGGCAGAGGCTGAGTGTTCCCATGCCACAGAGAGAACGCCGAGACACACAGGGCTTAAGCAACTTGCCCAAAGTCTTTTGGGTCAGAAATGGAGGAACAGGGATTTTTCACTAGGTCATTCTGAGTACAAACATTCTAGTTGTAACCCAGGTACTATTGTTTCTATACTGCTGTCTCCCTAGCTGGTCCTTGATAACTAATAGTTCCTTTCTTATAAAGTCAAAGTTTGTCAACAGCTACCTATGCTGTTGCAGGAGTGAAGAACAGGACCAGAGTTGGCGGGCACTTTGAGGGCAGAATAAAGGGATGGCTCCATCAGGGGTACAGACATCAAGTACCAACATAAAGAGGCTTTGGTGGGGGGCACAGCCATTCTGGAGAACAGATCCTATTTGAGGTCAGCTGTTCATAGTTAAGGATGGTTTTGCTTTTTCTTCCTGTGACTTCTGTGGTCCAAAGCAGAGCATGTGTATACAGCAGTTTTAGGAGCTACACAGTCGGCAGCAAGATTCCCTCACTATCTTTTGTGCCCCTGCCCCTGAAAGTACAATGTCTTAGTTACGTTCTGGGCACTGCTACTAACCACTAATTTTGTGCTTTCCTCATTTATGGTGATTGCTCTGCTTCCAGGCAGGGGAAGGGGGTCTTCTGAGTACAAGTCTTTGCACACAGCATGTGTTCAGTACATTTGACTCGTGTACCAAAAAACGAAATGAAAAACATTGTGATTTTTCATGTCTTAAGGACAACTCCCTGGAGTCCTGGAAAACTAAATTATAATTTAAGTCTATAGTTTGCCCATAAAGGGTATTTTTCATACATTTGTAGTGTGGGAAGTAGAATAATAAAAAATGCCTCTAAATTTATATGATATTATTTCTAAATGATTTGTTCCCTTTTCTTATAATAAAAATTGTAACATTATTGAAATGATATAAATGTGTTGGTTACTTTACAGTGATCTTAAAATTGCCCAACAATGTTCCTCAAGAATTTCGTCGACTTCTATTTATCTTAATGTAGTTCTAATAATGAAGTATAACTAGTATCAGGATGATGACAGTAGGGTTTTGATGTCCTTGTTAAATCATAAGCTGAACATACTACTTATAAGAAAAGACAGACAACCCGATTACTCCAGTGTAAGTAGGCAGCACTTGGGAAGCCTCATTAGCTCTTACGAGGCCCTGATATCCTATTTAGTAAATTACTGCACCCATGTGCTAAGCAGTATGATCCTTAAAGTTCCCATTGGAACCAAATTGTTGGCTCAGGTCTGGAATTACCAAGAATTGGTTGGAAAATCCAGACATAGAATAACTGAATACTGGCCAGATTACTTGCATTTCTGTGGGTGAGATGGTCTACACTCTTAACCTACACCTGTGCAGTGGGTCTAGGGCTGGAAGTAAAATCAGTCCACGCTAATAGTGTAGTAAATGTGCTTTTCTCAGTTCACACATTCGCCATCGAGACCCATCCTTAATGGGTGATGGACTCTTACTCATTTATCTGTTTCGTCTTTCTCACTCATCCCTTCTATGAAAACAAACCAACGTGACAATTTTCTGACAATGATCTTACAGAGAAGTTGTTCACTGGCCATCCAAGGCATCACTTTTGAGTTTTGCTAAAGTAAACATCATGAGAGCAAGTGCCTAAGTTTACCCTTTGTGCTGAATCCTGGGCTGACTCTTGTGCTCCAGGACACCTAAGCCAGCTAAGACATATCTGTTCCCATAGCTATCCAGGCCCAGCATCTGGTTCTGTTTCATAATTGATCTTAAAATTTCTGGTTCTATATCTAGAGTTGGTATTTCTCCAACATCTTTGGCTGTCCAATTGTGCTGGAAAATATAATAGAAAACCCATCTTCCACTCTGAAACTACAGAAACAAGCCCTAGTGCTAGACATGTAATAGCTGTGTCAACAGGAGCCCCAGGAGTGTAAAGGGAAGGGGGACCTGTAGGTCAGACTGAAGTATAAAGGTCAAGGGCAATGTGAAATTTCTATGAAAAGCTCAGTGTGGAAGATTAAGATGTAATAATAAAGGCTTGATATTTTTTCCCTTTAATCCTACATTGCAGTTTTGAAGCTTTAAAACCTGTTCCCAGCATTTTAATCAAGTGAGAAATGGGATATAACCACGTCCAGGCTAGTTTGAAGCTCCTCTGGATTTAAAAAGGATAGTTACTTCTGTAATAAACTTTTAAAAGTCTTCTTTTAAACACTCAAGTCATGGAATTGACCCATGGAATTCCACCTTACCCTGACATTTCTATCCAAGGACCAGAGAAGTTTTGTATTGATAACAAATAGAGAAACCTGTTTCTGATTCTTGCACTTTGGTAATTTAACACCAGTTTGACATATAGTTAGCACAGTTTGACTCCATTCCATTGCTCAGACTTAATTTCTGTCAACACATCACAAAGTAGAGAAGGGAGTTCTAGACTACATTGCATAATGCACTCCCCATTTTTCTGCCCACCATATTCTACTTCTTGAGATTTTAATTTTCACCTTAATAGAGGGAGTTAGCATTCAATTTTTTTTTTCTCTAGACTGGGTAATACTTATTCAAAGAATATACTGATTCTCTAAACTACAAAAGAACTGTCCATTTAAAGGGTCAAGATCTTGAAAGGATTAAATTGGATGAGGAATATGAAAGCACCTTATAAAATGTAGATTGTATATGAAAAGAAGAACGTGAGTGCATGTGTGGGATTTAGGAATCACTGTTACCTGAATCCGACAGGGGTTTGGAGCTCCTACTCAAATCTTCTTCCTAGGAAGGGACTTACAGTGAGTTCCTGCATTCTTTTCTCTCTTGTGTTTTCCTAAGAACTAGGATTTGACAAGTAACAAGTAAATTACACAAACACAACTTGATATGAAGGCTTAAGGGAAAATAAGATTTCAGACAGTGAGGTTCAGGGAAGACTTTAGAAAAGAGTTTCTTATGAGTTAAGTTGTAGTAAAGGATGTAAAAGGGACATCAGGCAGAGGATACCAAGAGCAATAGTACTGAGGTGGAAATATAGACGGGATGTTTTTCTGACAGCGGGAAAAGCAGCCTGACTGCTGCGGAAGGTCAGCTATGGTGGTGGTGGGAGATCAGGCATGAAAAGTAGGTTAGGCCTAACTGGGGATGACATTGAATGAACTTCAAAAGACTGTATCCTTTAGGCAACAGAGAGCACATTTGAAACTTTTAAGCAAGACAGTAGTGGATTGGAGCATCATGTTTAAAAATCAATTTTCATCATTTATCAGATCATATTTAACAAGAAGAAAAATTAACACATTATTCCTATAGTCCAGGTTTGCATTGATAAAATCCCAAACTAGGTCCCAATAGCAATTGAAAGAAAAGAAGAAAAATGTAACATTAGGGAGGGAGAATTGTCCAGGGAGGAGCAAAAAGTGAGAGGAATAAGGTAGAAATGCCTGGGAGACTTGAGTTCTGGGGAACTGAGAAAATGAGTGGGGTTCTCAGGAAGAGGAAATACAGGAAACCAAGTATGTTTTAAAGACCCAAACAACATCTTCAGTTTTTTAGACAGAGAATTTGGATGGGGGAGGTAAGTATTGTTGGAAGTGCTAGGTGATACTCATTTCTAACTGAGAATAGATGTCATGGTAAAGGCATTACTGGGGGGTTGAGAGCAGAGTCACCAACATCAGACCTGGTCCAAACCTGCTTTTCACTAACTAATATGTGGGCCTGGCCCAGGGGCAGGGAAGCCTGGATTCTGGGGTCAGACTCTCCTGGCTCTTCATCTTCCAGCTCTGTCACTTGCTGGCTATGTACGCATAATCTTAAGCAAGTCACTTAAACATCTGTGCCTGTTTCCTCTCCTGTGGAAATGGACAATGATGGTGTCCACATCTTAGGATCAAGTAAACAGCTCTATGTAAAGTGCTTGAGAAGTACTAAGCTATTTTTACTGACATTTTAAGCCTTGATCTTCTCATGCGTATTATTAGGATTTGCTAATGGACAGATTGTGAAGATTTTTGTATGGACAGACTGTGAGAATGAAATCAGGAAAAAAAGTATGCAAAGCTCTCAGCAAAACGACTAGTCTACAGCAATCACTCACTTTGAATAGCTAATTTGATCACATGGTAAATATTCGTCATATACCTGTTACCCTGCAGGTTTGTTCCTGGTGACTACAGGTATGCCCATGAAGGAAATAGACAAGCCAATTGAGTCCTAGTGGGATGAGACAAGCAGAAAACAAACAGGTAATCTGATGCCACATGACAAAAGAAAAGCAGGTCAAGGGGGAAAAGAAGGATGGGAACGGCTTGGATAGGTAATAAGAAAATGCCTGTCTGATAAGGTGACATATGAGCCGTCTTAGTTGAATGAAATGATGAGGAAGGTGAGGTAGTTATCTAAGGGAAAGAAATTGCAAACAGTCAGCCACGGATGCCCAGCGCTGGTCTTAGGCATGAACTTTATTGTGTAGAGTACCTGAGAGCCACGAGGCTGGGACCCAGGGCAAGGAGGGAGGGATGGGAGGCGAGACCCAGTTAGGGCATTTCCAACAGAACAGTATTGTCTAATAGAAGGAAGATGCATGTTATGTTAAATTTTCCATTGGCTGCGTTAGAAAAAAATAAGTGAAAATAAATTTATATTTAACTCAATATATTCAAAACATTATTTCAATACATAATTGCTCTAAAAAATGTAACCTAGACATGTACATTCTTCTTTCTTTTTTTACTAAGTCTTTGAAATCTGGCATACAATTTTCACTTACAGTGCATCTCAATTCAGACTAGACACATTTCAAAGGCTCAGTTGCCACATGTGACCAGTGTCTACCATCCCATATGGTGCAAACGTACAGCTCAGAGCATTGTAGTTCATGCAAAGGAATTTGAATCTTACTCCAGGAGGGATCGAAAGCCACTGAAGGGTTTAGAATTGGGGACACACTGGATGCGTGTGTGGTGAGGGGAGGATGAGGATGACTGACATGATTGATTTCGTCTTTAAATCATCAATTAATAGATGTTTCATCAAGTATGACTCGTACTTTACACACTAGGTTAAACTAGTTGGAGTACTTTGATTTACTCCTTTAAAACCAAATTAAACCCAGTTCCAAACTCCACCTGCTAGGTTGACATTTATGCTCAAACGTTATTGAGATTCCTCTTTCATCTCCCCCTATGACTTTTTAGTTGTTTCAATTTAAAAATAATCAAATTAGGTGTTTTTGTGGTGGTAGGAAGAAAAAAGTTACACAATGCCAAAACATCACAAAGCCACCATTCGTCAGTGCACCCTGGTTACCACCATGGTGTCCATGTCCTGAGTCCATATGGCAGCAGAAATCTATGGTTCTCCTGCAATCCAGGGCACAGATGTGGGAGCCCCGCAATTAGTGGCCAGCCTGCCTGTTTCTTCAATTTATGAGATACACTAATTTTCCTCTCCTTCCTAGTCCTGGTGATAATTTTTTTCCTATTGCTCATTCTTTCTCCCCTCCTCTTCCCAAAGAATGCCTAATATGATCTTTTCAATCACTCAGATTTCAAAAAAGAAGAAAAAATATTGTCTTCCAGTAGCTTTTGCCCTCTCGCCCTCCACCTCTTTGAAGCCTGTGACGCAAAGCATTTGAATGGGTTTGACTGCCTGCTCAGAACAAATGCATAAGAGATAAGGAGAAATACATGCAAATTAGTACTCAGTGATTTATCCTGCCACGCTAGCTATTATTATTGTCTAGAAGATCCCTAATTGGTTATTGAATGTTTCTGAAAGTCTCCAAACTGGTTAGATTCACATCAGCCAGAAGTGTAATCTAGGTGTGGCACTGAAAAATGTGAAAAGCAAATAAATGATTTCTAAATGATTTATTCAAGTCGAATTTTCTTTATGTATAAGCCCTTGATGCTTAAAATGAGGCCCCTGAACCAGTAGCATTGGCACCATCTGGTATCTGGACCAGCAGAATTCCAGGCACCCCCACAATTCTCAGAACCAGAAGCTACATTATACCAAGATCCCCAGGTGAGCGATGTGCACATTCAAGTGTGACAAGCACTGATCTAAGACACAGTGGTGCTAATTTGGAGTTTAGATTTGTCATCAGCAGTGGCGTCATCTGATAAATTAATCCATCAAAGGGGTAATCACTGGGAGCCTGTGATGTGTAGGTGATGAGATTAGGGACCGTGGAGACTCAGAACACTGTAAAACAGTCTTTGCCTTCAAGGAGCTCACAGTCTAGTTGGACAGATAAGATATAAACACATAAAAGTGAACCAGGACGACAGACAATAGCTGGTCAAGGAGAGTTTACAATGGCCAGGTGTTTAGGGAATAGAGAGGTAGGAATTCAGCAAAACTCAAAAAGTAGGAAGGATTTATTGTTCCAAATTGTACAACTTTACTTTCTTTGATTCTGAGGCCATAAAAAGAATAATAGAGAGAAAAAGAAAGTTTTCTATAAGAAGAAGTATAAGCCAAAGGCAGATAACACTTCTGAGAAAAGCAATAAAGTGCCTGTGTCTTCTTACACATATCCAAGCATAGCATTAGACAGACTCCAGAAGGTGACTGTTTGCTGCCAGATTTCACTTTTCCTTGAGGCATGTTTGGTGGCAGAGTGCTGAAAACAAATAGCCAGCAACACATTCTTTTAAGTAGCAGTTGTGCATCCTTGCAAATGGGAGACACATCTCAAAATCCTGATGACCTCCATTGTTTTCAACCAAGGTGGACAGATTGCAGGGGTGTGAAATTGAAAGGGGCATGAACATACCTATCATATTCCTCCTAAGCTAAGGTCTGTTACTTACTTCAACAGGAAAGGCCCCAGAGAGATCCATGCACCCTTTTCTCTAATGTGATTGCTCACATATACAGGAATTACTGGCAAGAATCTTAAATTGAAAGCACATAGCAGACTAGAAAAAGATGCTATAGTTTGTCCCCATTTGTGTTCCTCATCCTCTCTCAATATTAATAAAACTTAATGGAGAGCTCCTACCTTTTGTTGAACTCATAATCTTATTTTAGCATTTTAATGATTCTTTTTTATGATTTGTAGGGGCCACATTGTCCATAACGCACAATTAGAGGTAAGATGCCCTTTCCAGGGTCAGTGGTTCTACACAACTTTTGTAAATATGACTGTTATATTATACTTCTATTATTCGATTAGCTCTAGCAATCAGGAATTTAAGATATAATTGAATCATATCAAGTACATTAACATTGCACATGAATCTAAGAAAAGAATGTGATGAGTACACCGTAGGTTTAATTCAGGATCATCTAATGGTTTTAGCCTAAAATATAACTCCTCTCATCTCCCTGGCTCATACATTAAATTAGGGACTTCTGGCTGCCAGCATTCATTTGTGTACTTGGATTTTCACTTTGCAAACTTCCAGAGGAAACCAGGAATCCTGCTGATAGCAGAGCAAGCCTCAGCTATGAAAGTCAAACTGGTGATAAATATGAAGAAAACCCTAATCAGTTTTAATGAATACAAATAGCATAACGCTGGATCAGGGCAGGTCAGGGAAATGCTGAGCGTGGTTCTCAGCGTGGAATTCAGTAACTTTTTTTTTTTTTTTTTACAAAGAGACACTGTTGAGGTAAGAGGGCCCCTGGTTATGATAAATAATGGTAGAGGAAAGCCCGTGGAACAGTTTATTCATGCACATATAATAAGTCTTCTAAGATTAGGATTTTTTTCCTTCTTTATTAAATACCTTCCCTGTTCAAATCAGCATGAACTTCCATTGAGCAGCTGGCATGAGAAGTGGATAACTGTCAACTGGAAACTAAAGCCTGTACCAGCAGGTAGTGCAGTACTCACTGGTTAGCCAGGTTCTTAAAGCAAACTTCCTGGGCTTGGATCCTGATTCACTTGCAGTTTTTGTTTCAATATTGAAGGAAAGGCTGCCTGCATATATTATTAAAGGCAGTATGCATATATTCTCAGTCTTTACCTGTCATGTTAATTAGTCTCTTTGTGCCTCATGTTCCTCACCTGAAATATAAGGGTATAATAGCAATTCCGTGCTTATTAAAATAATAAATACATGAATATAAAAATGCAAATATATTTGTCAGATATAGATATATGCATCTTAGAAGAATGCCTGGAACATGCACTGCAAACACAAGGGTCTGTTCTTCTTATTATATTGTTGTAATTATAATTATTGTTAGTGAGTTGTAAATGAGCTGATATTATAGGAAAATAAGTCAATAGCATGGCTCATGGAACAATATTATTTCTAAGTCTCTCACTTTTTCTAGAGAGTGAAGAATATGGAGAAATTGCTCAAAATTTCACTGGGGATCTTGAAGGTTTTACATTTATAGAAAGTGTAAAAGTTTAGCCAGCAGGAGAAATGGCAGTGCTACAGATATGCAAAGTAGGTCTCAGAGGAGAGGATGCTGAAATCAAGATCTTAAGCAAGAGTTTAGTTAGGCACAAATATGGAGACAGAAGACACAAGCCAAGGCCCTGAGGCATGAAAAAGTATTGACCTTTGGGGAGTGTAAGCTGTTCAATTTCACTGAACGTGGCAGTGGGACTGATACAAGTATGGTTAAAGAAAAGACACGCCAAGAATAGGGAGAAATTCCTAAGGGATCCTATGCCATGCCAAAAATTTTGGACTCATCCTGAGGGCAATGAAAAACAGTTGAAAGATTTTATCCAGGCAAGTAGGGAGAGTCATCATCAAATCTGTTTGTGAGCTAACATTCTGGCTACATATAATGAATGGATTGAAAGAGATTAATATTGGGTGATAAGAGTCTGTTTAGAAGACTTTCACTGTAATTCAGATAAGAGATGTTGGTACCTTAAAATAAACACAGTAGAGTCTCCTCATAAATTTACTTAAATTCAATTATATGCTCTAAGCAACAAAGGAAGAGGAAGGAATTAGAGAAAGGAAAAAAAACAGATGGAAATATCACTTTAAATAATACCAGCAGTTTCACTCTATCATTTGATGAATGGATTGAATGCTCCAAAGATAGCTCCAAACAGGGGATACAAAATTCTTGTTCCTTCAATTTCTGTGCATCTCATGATATAGAAACTCACCATGCTAAATGTCATAACAGAGTTTAAATATGTATACATTTTCATCCAATATGGTCCTTAAATACATATTAATGTCTTCATCTAGTGCTCAGCCAAAGAAACAGCAGTTTGGTCCAACACTAGAGAGAAAACTGTGTTGAATTTACTGAGAAGAAGTATGTCTATCTCCGCTGGGGCACCTTCCCAATGCATTCTCAGGGATAATCGTGACCATACATGACCTTCACCTTGCCTCAACTGCGTGCAGCCTGATCATGAAGTAAAGTGTGACTTCCTGCAGTGATATTAGGAACAAAGAAAAGTGGAAGATTGGAGAGATTCAGCAGATGAAATGGACAGTATCTGGTGATGGCTTCAATGCAAGGTGTAAGGGGGAGGAAGGAGTCAAAGCTGGTGACTGGAGTTCTGGCTTGACGGCAGGGCTCAGTCCTCACCTTCCATTTTCTGATATTACCAAAAAGAACGAGATAATTTCCTTACACTGCTGGGTTCTGGACATTTTAGGGACAACCTTCCAATGCAGCATTTGGAGAGTGAGGGTGGGAAATCATGCTGTGGACACACATCTCCTTCTGTTCAATTTATGCAGTGATAAGTTCCAATTTAAAGAAGTGTAAAAAATACACAAAACTGAAAAGCTATAGTCATAATTCTCTAATGGTTAAAACAGTCTGTGGACAGCTCGGCGCCTGTGGCTCAACAGGCTAAGGTGCCAGTCACGTACACCTCAGCTGGTGGGTTCGAATCCAACCCCCGGGCCTGCCAAACAACAATGATGGCCGCAACCAAAAAAAAAAAAGGCCGAGCGTTGTGGTGGGTGCCTGTAGTCCCAGTTACTTGGGAGGCAGAGGCAGGAGACTCGCTTGAGCCCAGGAATTGGAAGTTAATGTGAGCTGTGATGCCATAGCACTCTGTCCAGGGTGACAGCTTGAGGCTCTGTCTCAAAAAAAAAACAACAAAACAAAACAGTCTGTGGAATTCCCAAATGTTAAGGTGTTCAGACCCTATAATCTACCAAGCAGGTTCAAAGCCAGTAGATTCCTTGGAGCTAAAAGAAGTACAGTTGCCATCTGACAGGTGAATAAGCAATGTGGCAATGAAAAGAAGAAAACCAGGGATTAGTGTAAACTCTGGGGAGGTAAATAATTTCCAGGATTGACAGGCAGTCAAAGGCAATCCAGGAAGATGGATGCACCAAGTTCAGTAAATTGTAGTGTAATCCTCATGCCAGAAGCTGCTCTGACACGAAGGACTGGCATATATTCTAGGAATTTATCACATTTCTTTGGCTAGACCCTCCACTCAGAAATCTTCCTAAATATACCCAGAGTAGCTCCTAGAGAGTCTGAATGGGGGAGAAAATTGGAGAGAGATTAGCCAGATTCTAGTCAGCACCCTCTCAATTCCAATAAAACCGCTCTGGCTGGATCTTCCTCTGGGATTTGACTCGAGGAAAGGGCACTGCTATAAAATGAAAAGTTTGCAGGACACCTCCAGAGCTCAAGTCGCTGTAGAATTTATAGTATTTGCTGCCCTGGTTGTTCTGACAGTCTCCTGAATCCACCAAGGGTGATGTTGCTCTTCTGTAAAATAGCTACTCCATGCAGCTTGTTCCATTGGACAATTTCTGCCTTGCATATTGCTCTGGTTTCTGGGGTCCTGCAGTGCCCTTTTTCTGCATGGCACGAGGCCTTTTTAAGACATCTAGCTTCTATCCTGAAAGGTGTTAGTTCATCTATTACAGCAAGCTTTTTGTTTCAAAATTTGTCTTTTGATTTATACTGTATTGTGACATTATGGCTTCTAATAATTAACTGGCTATAAATAAGGCCATGGCAACTAGGATTGGAAGTTCAGCTGTGGAACGCTCAAAGGACTGCATTGGAAAGAAAAGATTGCCAGTTTCTTTCTGGAGCTTCCTCAAAATCTCTTTCTAGAGGTAATTAGAGAAAACAAAATGGGATTCAAGACAGAAGATTTGCAAGGAAATATTGGCCAGATTTTAATTTTTCATGACTTTGCTTTCCATTTAGCATTGGGGCAATGCCTATAAAATACTCACAAAGATATTTTGGAGGCTATCAAAGTACAACAGCTAACCTATGCTCCACTAGTATAGTGTTTCAAATAGTTTGAGGTGGCATAGCCACCCAAAATTTTTGAAGAACATCAAGTTTATATTTCAAAATCAATATGTGACTGTACTAAATCAGATATCATTATAAGCTATATTCTAGCAGAGACTATTGAGACCAGAAGATGTCAAAGGTTTAGGCCAAAGTTATAGAAGAAATACTTAAAATGGAAAAGATGATATCTATAAACTTAATTTTCTCTGGGACATGGGAAATGACTTCCATCAATCAATTTTAATGGTAGATTTCTGTGGCTCTTCTAAGCACCACTGAATTAGGTTATCAAGGTTTTCCAGGAAGTGAGAGATAATTAGAAAAAGAATAGAACTTTCTAATCCCATAGGTGATCCTATAAAAAATATAACTCTGCTGACCTATACAAAAATGTTCACCTAGAGAGAATGTACAGCCGAGAGTTCAATGTAGGATTGTCATATCTTTTTTGTGTTTGTTTGTTTATTTTTGAGACAGAGTCTCATTGTGTCACCCTTGGTAGAGTGCCGTGGCATCATAAACTCTTGGGCCTAAGCGATTCTCCTGCCCCTCAAGCAGCTGGGACCACAGGTGCCCACCACAATGCCCAGCTACTTTTTTGTTGCAATTGTCATTGTTGCTCAGCAGGCCCGGGCCAGGTTCAAATTCCCCAGTCTTGGTACATGTGGCCATCACCCTAGCCGCTGAGCCACAGGCACTAAGCCAGGATTGTCATATCTTAAACCAAATCCTTGTTGAGAAAGTTAATCACATGTGCAATCTTTCAACCTCCCTGCTTGGTGACAATGTGCCTTGAGTGTAGACAGATAAAGAACCCTTACTGCCTGAATTGGGCAGTGTTTGGGGAATATTTTTACCTATTTCAGACTTGATGTGTACTTCATTGTCCTGCTTTAGCATGTGCATCATATAGCACCCGGCCAGCCCCATGGCTAAATGCTTTCCTAGTGGTGAGGGAATAGGTCACAGGCATGTGTAGACCATCTCCCTTCTGCAGGGTAAGACCTGCTGGCCATGTGTGACCAGTGTTCACTGTTGAAGCTAATCTGACTTTGTCTCACTATGTGGATAAAATGTTAGTCTATCTAGTTCTTATGTAAGTTATGGTGACCTTGACACCAAAGAACTATGCAGAGGGGTAACATATTGGTAATGCTTCTCCTGGTGGTAAAATATGTTAGGCTCTTTGCCATCATTCAAACAGTGGAATTCCCCTCCGGAGGGGTGGCATTAACAGGTGTCATTTGCTCAACAGTACTTTACATTTCTAGCAGCAGTGAAGGTGCATTTCCTACAAAATCTAAGGACTAGTTTAGAAATGATTAAGGGCAACACACTGTATAATATTGAGCTTGCCCAATGGGTAGCAAAATTTTCCTGTGGTTTCAGAAGTCCAGAAGTACTACTAAAAAACAAAGAAATAAAAAACAACAACAAAACAAATGCTAGTACTGTTATCCATGATTATTTGTATTAATTTTTTTTTTTATTTTTTTGAGACAGAGTCTCACTTTGTCGCCCTCAGTAGAGTGCTATGGTATCACAGTTCACAGCAACTTCCATCTCTTGGGCTCAAGTGATTTTCTTGACTCAGCCTCCCAAGTACCTGGGACTGCAGGCACCCACCACAATGCCTGGCCATTTTTCTCTTGCAGTTGTCATTGTTTGGCAGGCCCGGGCTGGTTTGGAATCTGTCAGCCCCAGTGTATGTGGCCAGTACCCTAGCCACTGAGCTACAGGTGCTGAGCCTATTTGTATTAAAATTATATCAAATGTTTTCAGTAATTTTTTCACCTTATTATGTAATTAACATATGCATATCTTAGCCTGAAAGTACTCCTGAAAGTGAAGCCTGAGATAAACTTTATTTATATACAGAAAGTTTATTTAGCAGAAGGAGGAATAGAATGAGAAGAATGGAATGGGAGAAAAAAAACCAATGTCAAAGTCAGTTATGGTGCTGGTGTTTCAAGTGCAACCATGATCTGAACACCATGACTAAAAGTTTCCTTGAACTAAATGACAAAGGGAACACAAGCTATCAAAATCTAGGGGATACAGTAAAAGCAGTTCTAAGGGAAAATTTCATACCTTAAGTGCTTACATCAAAAAGACAAAAAGGTCACAAATATACAATCTAATGTCACATCTCAAGGAACTATAACAAGAAGAACAAATCAAACCTAAAGCTAGTATAAGAAAAAAATTAACAAAGCTCAGGAAGAACTAAATGAAATGGGAACAAAAGAAGAAAGGAAGGAAGGAAGAAAAGCAGGAAGGAAGGAAGGAATCAGGGAAACAAAAAGGTTGTTATTTTGAAAAAATAAACAAAATCCATTACAATGCTAGACAGATTAACCAGAAATAGAAGATAAAGGACTCAAATAAGTTCAATTGGAAATGGAAAAAATATAAAATACTACAACTGATAACACAAAATACAAACTATCACCTGTGAACACTGTGAAAAATCCTACTCTCATCAGTTAGAAAACATATAGAAAATGGACAAATTTCTGGAAATACACAATCTCCCAAATCCAAATCAGTAAGAAATAGAAATCCTAAACAGACCAAAACTAATAGCAAAATTGAAGCAATAATAAAATTCACCATAAATGCAATCTTGGGGTACAACGTGTTGGTTTTATATACAATTTGAAATATTTTCATTGAACTGGTTGACCTAGCTTTCATGGCATTTTCTTCATTATTGTGTGCAGACATTAATATGCTACATTTAGTAAGTTTCACCTGTACCCTTCTGAGATGCACCGTAAGTGTGGAGCCACCAATTACTCTCCCTCTGCCCATCCTCCCACCTCCCTTCCTCTCTCTTGCCTCTTTCCCCAGTTGTTGTGCTGTACTTGGGTTATAGCCTTCATACGAAAGCTATATATTATTTCATAATAGGGCCAAGTACATGGATACTTTTTCTTCCATTCTTGGGTACTTTGCTAAGAAGAGTATTTACCAGATCCATCCATGTAAGCATGAAAGAGGTAAACTCCATCTTTCTTTAAGGCTGCATAATATTCCATGGTGTATACACACCACAATTTGTTAATCCATTCGTGGGTTGATGGGCATTTGGGCTTTTTCCATGAGTTAGCAATTATGCATTGGGCTGCAATAAACATTCTGATACAGATATCTTTGTTATAATGTGATATTTGGTCTTCCGGATATATACCTAGTAGAGGAATTATAGGATGGAATGGCAGTTCTATTTTTAGATTTCTAAGTATTCTCCAGATATCTTTCCAAAAGGACCATATTAGTTTGCATCCCCACCAGCAGTGTAGTAGGGTTCCCTCTTCTACACATCCATGCCAGCATCTTCAGTTTTGGGATTTTGTTATGTGGGCTAATCTTACTGGAGTTAGATAATATCTCAAAGTAGTTTTGATTTGCATTTCTCTGATGATTAAGGATGGTGAGCATGATTTAATAATAATTTTAAAAAGATCAAAGAACTGAAAAAAAAAATTTCAAGCCATTGAGGGGCTCTTCTACAACTTGAACTTTACCTTAGAAATGAGAACAATGTAACCTAAAAATTTATACCCTCATATTAATTTGAAATTAAAAAAATTCAAGCTGTGATAGTAAAAAAATGAATAAATAAATAAAATTCTCCAAACAAAAAGAAGCCTATTCCAGAAAAATTCATAGCTGAATTTTATCAGACCTGTAAAGAAGGACTGGCATACCAATCCTACTGAAATTATGCCAGCAAATCAATAAAGAGGGAGCCATCTCTAACTCATTCTATGAAGCCAGTATCACCTCTATACTAAAATCAGGAAAGGATTTAATAATAAAAGAAAACAACAAACTGATATCTTTCTTGAAAAAAATGCAAAAATCCTCAAGAAAATATCATAAAACCAAATTCAATGGCACATCAGAAAGATAATTCACCAGGATCAAGTGGGTTTCATTCCCAAGATGCAAGTAAGGTTTAACATACACAAATAACAAACATGATTCGCCACATAAGCAGGGCCAAAAACAAAGACCATGTGATCATCTCAAGAGATGCAGAAAAAGTATTTGATGAAATTCAGCACCCTTTCATGATAAAAACCCTCAAAGAGCTAAGTAGAGAAGGAACTTACCTCAAAATCATAAAAGCCATGTATGACAAAGCCACAGCCAATATCACATTGAATGTGGACAAGCTAAATTATTCCCCCTAAGAACTGAAACAAGACAAAGATGCCCACCATCAATACTTCCATTTGACATAATGCTGAAGTCCTAGCCAGAGTGATTGGACAAGAGAACGAAATAGAGCATGTCCCATTCAGGTAAGAAGTTCATTGATGATACGATCTTGTATCTACAAAATCCTAAAGACTCCACCAAAAGATTTTAAGAATTCATAAATAAATTCAGTGAAGTCTCAGGTTACAAAATCAATTTACACAAAAGAGTAGCATCTCTAAGTACTAATAACCATCAAGATGAGAGTCAAATGAAGGACTCAATACCATCTATAACAGCTACAAAGAAGATAAAATAATTAAAAATATATTTAACTGAGAAGGTGCAAGATCTCTACAGGGAGAGCTACTGACTTTGCCTGACAAACATAAATAATGTAACCTAATCATTTGTATGGTCATACTAATCTAAAATAAATAAATAAATAAATAAACCCCACAAGTAATGCATTCTAAATGTGTAAAACATAAAATAAAATGAAATTCAAAGTTTTGGAGGAAGGGAGGGAGGGAGGGAGAGAAGAAAGAAAGAGAGAAGTGGAGAAAGAGAAGAAGGAAATCTCAAATGACACAAAGAAATGGAAAAACATCTCACACTCATGGATTGGTAGAATCAACATTATTAAAATGCCTGTACTACCCGAAGAAACTTACAGGTTCAATGCAATCCCCATCAAAATACCAATGTCATATTTCACAGATCTAGAAAAAGTAAATCTACACTTCGTTTTAAACCAAAAAAAAAAAAAAAAAAAAGGAGCCTAAACAGCCAAAGCAATCTTAAGCCAAAAGAAAAAATCTGAAAGTATCACATTGTCAGACTTAAAATTATATTACAAGACTACAGTAGGCAAGATAACATGGTACTGGGAAAAATGTAAAAACTAAGTACTAATAACCAATGGAACAGAATGAAGAACCCAGAAATAAAACCATCTACCTACATTCAACTGATCTTCAACAAAGCAGGCAACACACACTGGTCAAAGGAAGTCCAAGCCAATGAACAGTCCTGGAGAATTGGAATGCCCACATGTCGAAGAAGGAAACATGGGCCCTATCTCTCATTATATACACAAAAAAATAATTCAAGGTGGATAAATGACTTGAAGGTAAGGCATGAAGCCAGAAAAGTTAGAGAAGAAAATGGAAAATGTCTTCTAGACACCAGACTAGACAAAGAATTTATGACTAAGCCCCCAAAGGCAAATATAGCAAATACATAAATAAATAGATAAATAAAAGGGACTTAATTAAATTAAAAAGCTTCTGCACAGCACAGGAATTAATCAACAGAGTGAATAGGCAAAAGAATGGGAGACAATATTACCAAACAATACATCTGCTAAAGGGCTAATATCCAGAATCTACAAAGAACTCAAATAAATCAGCAAGAAAACAAACAACCCACTAAAAAGTGCACAAAAGGTGTGAAAGAAATTTTTTAAAAGATAGAAAAAGGGGCTTGGCGCCTGTGGCTCAACAGGCTAAGGCGCCAGCCACGTACATCTGAGCTGGCGGGTTCGAATCCAGCCCAGGCCCGCCAAACAACAATGACGGCTGCAACCAAAAAATAGCCAGCCATTGTGGCAGGCACCTGTAGTCCCTGCTACTTGGGAGGCTGAGGCAGGAGACTCGCTTGAGTCCAGGAATTGGAGGTTGCTGTGAGCTGTGATGCCACAGCACTCTACCCAGGGTGACAGCTTGAGGCTCTGTCTCAAAAAAAAAAAAAAAAAAAAAGATAGAAAAAGGGAAAATAAACATATGATAAAATGGTCAACATGAGTAATCATAAGGGAAATGCAAATGAAAACCACAGTGAGATACCACTTTACTCCTGTCAGAATGGCCATTATCGCTCAATGGAAATTTGATGGTGGGGGCCGGAGAGGACAGGTGGGGCAAAGTCACACCTAACAGCTGCACTGAGTGAAGGGCACACTTATAACATTGATGTCAAAGGTAAAAATGCATATTATATAACATATAACCAAAATAGTATATTCCATAATACCCTGAAATAAAATATAAATTAAAAAAAAAGTCAAAAGTCAATATATTCTGGGGTGGATGCGGTCAGAATGGAGTGCTTATACAGTGTTGGCTGAATTGGAAAGTAGTATAACTCTAGAAAAACAGTAGGGAGACTCTGCAAACAAATATGTGGAGATGTGCCATTTGGGATCCAACAATCCCACCACTGGGTATCTACCCAGAGGAAAATAAATCGTTTTATCAAAAAGAAACCTTCACTCAAATGCTATCACAGGACAAGTCACAACTGCAAAGGTGTGGGATTGACCTACATACCCATCAATTCGTGAGTAGATTAGGAAAACATGGAATCTATAGACACTCACCCAAATACACACACACACTCACACCATGGAGAACTACTCAGCCAAAGGAAATGAAATCATGTCTTTTGCAGTAACTTAGATAGAACTGCAAACTTTTATCCTAAGCCAGGTATCTCAGGAATGAAACAATAAGTACCACGTGTGCATTCTAATACCTGGGAGTTGAACAATGAGCACACGTGACCACACAGAGATGTAAATAAAGCTCATTGGAAATCAAGAAGTGGGAGAGTGGAAGGAAGTAAAGGGAAAAACTTACCTGTGCAGTACAGTCAATGCTACTCTGCTGATGGCAAATTAAAAGCCCCGACGTAAGCATCATCCAAGGTATCCACGCAACAAAAGCATTTGCACTCCCTTAACATAATAAAGTAAAAATATAAGAAAAAAGACTTAAAATATATAGCTGCAATTAAAGATAAATATATGTCACAATTTGAAATAAAATATTGTATATTATACATTTAAATGTTATTACATACAAATTTTTAATTTTCCTATTTATTCCATAATGGGATGTTTGATATTTACATTTAACTTTTTAGATAGTCAAATGTATCACTATATTTCTTTCTTTGGAGATAATGCTAGTGAAAGTTTTCCTCTCCTCTCAAACATAAACATATTCACTTTTAGGGGAGTGCAATAGAAAAGTAAATATTTTAATAGTTCTTTTGTGGTTTAATTTTTTACATTTAATTTGTTCTATAGTTGGAATGCTATAATATGACATAAGGTAAAGATTAAACTTTATTATGTTTCTCCAAATAGCTGAAAAAAGATGTAATTTACCAATAATTTATTATTAAAAATATAACTTTTCTCACTAACTTGCAATGCAGCATCATCTCATATGACACATATGTGAATGACACTTTTTTTTTTGAGACAGAGTCTCACTATGTTGCCCTCAGTAGAGTGATGTGGTGTCACAGCTCACAGCAACCTCTAACTCTTGGGCTTAAGCAATTCTCTTGTCTCAGCCTCCCAAGTAGCTGGGACTACAGGCGCCTAAACGCTCGGCTATTCTTTTTTGGTTGTTGCAGTTGCCATTGTTGTTTAGCTGGCCTGGGCCGGGTTCAAATCCACCAGCCTAGGTCTATGTGGCCAGCACCCTACCTTGCCCACTGAGCTACAGGCAATGCCGATGAATGACACTTTTTATTCCTGTGCTATTGTACTTGTAATCTTTTTATTTTAATAATTTTTATAAAATCATCACTGTATACATTTATAGGTTACAAGGTGATGATTTGATATACAATGTGGAATGCTTAAATCAAACTGATTAATGTAACCATCACCTCACTTACTTATGTTTTGTGGTAAGACATTTATAATTGACTCTTAGTTGTTTTGAAATGTATCCTTGCATTGTGCACATTAGACAAGATCCCATCAAATACCCTCCCCCTTTCACTTGCCCTCACTTCTCCCCTGTTCATCTTCTCCCCTTCTTTCTGGACTAGATTTGTGTTTTATCATTTGTATAAATGTGTAAGTGATTACTTATTGGTTTCATAATAGGATTGACTACATTGGATACTTTCCCCCCCATTCTTGAGATACTTTACTAAAAAGAATATGTTCTAACTCCATCTAGGTAAACATAAAAGATGTCAAGTCCTCATCTTTTTATGACTGCATAGTATTTCATGGTATACATATACCACAATTTGTTAATTCATTCATGGGTGGGTGGGCATGTGGGCTGCTTCCACCACTTGGCACTGAAACCTACATCTGTACCACTAACAAAAATTGATTCTCACTGGATAAAAGATTTAAATTTAAGATATAAAACTATAAAAATACTAGAAGAGAGTACAAGGAAAATGCTTGAAGATATTCGCCTGGGAAAATGTTTTACGAGGAAAACACTTCCACTCCCCGGCAATTGGAGCAATATCCAAAATATATTACTAAGATCTGATCAAGGTAAAAAGCTTCTGCACAGCTAAGGGCACTATAAGTAAGGGGAACTGATAAGGAAAGGCCTTCAGAATGTGAGGAGATTTTTTTCAGGTTATGCTTCCAACAAAGGTCTGATAACTAGAATTCACAGAGAATTCAAATTAATCAACACGAAAAGAACGAACAACCCCATTTCTTTGTGGGCAAGAGATTTGAACAGAAACTTCTCTGAAGATGACAGGCACATGGCCTACAAACACATGAAAAAATGCTCATCATCTTTAATCATCAGAGAAATGCAAATCAAAACCACTTTGCGATAACACCTAACTCCAGTAAGATTAGCCCACATCACAAAATCCCCAAACTGCAGATGTTTGCATGGATGTGGAGAGAAGGGAATACTTCCACACTGCTGATGGGATTGCAAACTAATACAGTCTTTTTGGAAATAAGTATGGAGAATTCTCAAGGAAATAAAAGTTAACCTACAGTTTGATCCTGCAATTCCATTACTAGGTATCTTCCCAGATGAACAAAAATCATTTTACAACAAAGACATTTGCACCAGAATGTTTACTGCAGCCCATTTCATAATTGAAGTCTTTTTTTGAAGGATTTTAGTAGCAATCGTGCATGCCACAGGGTAAATGAGACAAGAAAGACCATACAGAAAAATGATACAGAAAAATGTATCAGATACATTTCTTGATACAGAAAAATGACAGCAAACAAGAGGAAATGGTTTGCTATTCTAAAACCATGGCTGCTTTTGCTGTTTGTTTTGTGTTTATGGATGGACTGGTAAACAAAGAGCCAGCTTTCAATGAAAGCTTTCTAGTTATTTGACTGATTGATAGTGATTTAACCTTTATATCTAGGTACTACCTAAAATATTCCCTAAGAACTTGCTTCGGGGCTAAATTTATTTATGAAGATTTATGAAAGATTGCAGGAGGCCATGCAGTTAGTTAGGTAATGGAGATTTTAACTTAGTTTTTACTGATACAAGCGTCTTCCACTCTCAGAATCCCAACATATTTTTCTGAATTATATTTTTGGTTCCCCTGATCCAAGATTTATGATTGAACTTCAGTGAAACTTTATTACGATGACATTATTATATCTATTGAGCTAAGATATGGCTACTGTTCTGGTCTATTCTGTTTACTCATCCACCCACTCTCGGCTTTTGTACATAAAAGACAAGGTAAGAAGGACTAGAATTTAATGCAAATACAGAAGAATTGTACATTGGCATTAAATATATTTATTCTGAAAGAAATACAATGTTCACAATGGATCATATATTTTTTAAAAAGAACCCTTCCAATAGTTTAAATGGAAGCTCCGACAATAACAAGAGAAACAAGAGATGGAGGGAAAAATCACCAAAGCCAGACACAGGGCTAGCTTGTGTAAATGGAGCATTTGGCTCTAGGATAAAATATTTCTGTAATATAATAAGGAAAATTTGCCCATAACTGCAAAATAGTGATGACAAATCAGAAAGATAGGGCGCTAATGCACACAATGGAGATATTTTCAATTACAGGAACAAATACCACAAGAAAGAAAGACATTTATTTACCCTACAGCTTTAGAGAGACACTGATGAAAACTTCCTGAGAAGAGCGTTCCCTTTAAAGATATCCTCTCACCTGAACCTTTTCTTCCGTAAAATCTCATTGAGCTCAACTAACTGCTGTGTCTGAAGTGCTAAGACTTAAAGCATGAGAGAAGAAGGGGTCGATGGACTTTCCACAGGGAAGTAAAATCTGGCGCGAAGAGATTGTTGGTAAAACAACCAGAATGCAGAGACAAGTGAGGAAAACAATAGAGAAAAACCTCACCCCTCACAGATACGTTATGAGATGTGGTAGGGAGAGCGAACCAGGAAAGGTGGAGTTGAGTAGGTGGTTTGGGACCTGAGTCCTGAGAAATGAAAGGATGTTGATAGAAGAAAAGTAATTCTGTACTGAGATGGCAACTTAGAAGGCGTGAGCATGTGAAAATGCACAAGTAATTTTGAGGGTATGTCAAGTAGTGCTTTAGAGTGAGTAGAACAGAAGGTGCATAGCGGCATATGGTGGGCCATGAAGCCAGACAGAGGAAGTTTAGTTATCACTCTGTTGAGTACATGTAGTGGAAATAGAAATTGAACTAGTATAAACAAAGTCAATACAAGTAAACCAGATTGTTTCATGGTGGCCTGAATAACAGAGTTCATGGGAACATATGAGCCTCTGATTTACCATCCATTTTCCTCTTCTCTTTCTTCTTTTCCTCCCCACCCCACTTTGTGCATCTCCATCATCTATTCCTCTCCTTAAACATCTTGTTCCCAGCTCTTTCCCTGTTGTGTGACTGCTTTTCTCCACTGCATCTTTTCCTGGTATTTTTCAGAGCACAGAAGTACCAGCTGAAATGTCCAGATCAAAAGTAATCAGCCCTAAATTTGGGTAGTACAATTTCTTTCATTCATGTTTTTATTCATCAAATTCTTGCTGAATATATGCCAGTGAAGAGATGAAGACGTTAAATAGTGATGCAAATAACAAGAGCTTAAATGTGCTGGGTGATTACCATGCACCAATATCCCTGCATTAACCTACTTAATTGTACACAGAAACTCAATGAGGTAAGTTCTGTCATTAAATGACATTATTGGGATATAAACCTAAGCTACTTGATTCCAAAATCTTTTTGCATAGTCTCTGGACTTTCTGAAATAAAGGATTCTGTCCTTGTCCCTAAGAAGTTTATTGGATAGTAGACAGGGGTATTATGGAGTCATTGGCACTGGTTTACTAATGAGAAGAGCTTCTAGAGGGATGAACTCACCCAGTCTGGGAGCGAGGGAGGCTTTCCAGAGAACCCAGAGTTAGCCGAATGCTAAGAATGGGCCAGGGAAGTAAGAGCTGTAAGGGTTTCCAGGTGGAAAAAACAGCAGTGCAAACACAATGAATGAGAAGGCAGTGGGGGGTGTGTACTCACCAAATGACACAAGATTTAGCAGAGAGAGTCTTAGGTTGGCAGCAGAAGCAAGTAGAAAAGCCAGTAGCAGTCCCATGAGAAGGATGTTATATATTCCACTGATGCTGGAGGTCATAGGAGGCAACAGCTAACCTCTAGAGTATTTTTAACATTATCAAAGTCGTGTTTTATTTAGGAGATCACTTCTAGGAGCAATGTGGAGGCCAGAGGCTAGGAGACTAATTAAGAAGCAATGTCTTGACTCTTTCTAGACTAAACCATTTGAGGACAGGTGCAAGTCTTTCATTTCTGTGTCTCCAGGGCCTAACCAGCTTTTGTTGAACAGAGGAATGAATAAAAGGACTGCTACAGGAAGCGAGCCAAGAAATAGGAAGGCCTGAATTAAGGCAGTCACAGAGGGGATGGAAATTGTAGCATGAATTCTCTAGACAGTAGCGCTTTAGAAGCCTGCATCTGCGTTTTGGTTCATTGCTTATTATTTTATCTCTTTCCTCTCTCCCTTTTTTAAAATTCTGAACTACATTAAACATTTATCAGCAATTCTTACCACCCAGGATTAATACATCTTAATTGCTAGTCATGTTTGCATTATGTTTAAATTTTTTTTATATTGTTATTATAATTTATTATTTGTAATAGTTGTTGGTATAAAAATTGACCAAGTTAATGCACCATTTACTTAAGCATTTCTCCATTGTTAGATACATGAGCAACTTGGTCATTTTTGAAATATCTTGCTCTTAGAAATGAATGCTGCAGTAACAGCTTCGGGTACTGCTCGGTCCTCATGAAAGACCTCTACCTCATCTCTAGTGCTCATTTTCCCTGTTTGTAGGGAGTAGGGTCTTGAAAAAGATTCTGAAAGTATTGTTGATGTAGACACATAGGTTATTCTTTATCTGAAAGCTCTGAAAGAGGAGGTTGCGTCTAGATGACTAGGGAACCATCCCTATAACAGTGGTGGATTTTTTGGCAAAATAATTTTCATCCCACTGATTTAAAAAATAATTTCAAGCCTGCATCCATATCATCTACATCTAGAACAATATTTGACACTAAGAGGCTGCTTGATATTTATTTCATAAATGAACAAAAAAAGGAACAAATGCAGACAATCAATTTCAAAATTTCAAACCTATTCTATACACATTTATTCGTGTTCAGTACCCTAGAACACAATTTTCTTTAAAAAAAAAAATCATATTTCTACCAGAATCAGAAATACAGTGGGGTCAGGTCCGGTGGTGCTTGCATATAGTCCTAGGTACTCAGGAGGCTGAGGCAGGAGGATCTCTTGAGCCTTGGAATTTAAGCTTTCAGTGAGCTATGATTGTGCCACTGCATTTTGGCCTGGGTGACAGAGAGTAATCCTGTCTATTAAAAAAATAAAATAAGAACATGATGGAAGGGTATAGAAAGAAGTCTTATTATATTTAGAAAACAACTGAGCACTCAGTTTTTTTTTAAGTGTTTTATTTCAAAGAGAAGCAAACTCTCTTAGAATCTTGTGTGTAATAGTGGTGAACAGGGTGATGAATTGAGAGGGAGAATTATGAGAGAGAAATAAGGGAGAGAAAAAGATGAGCGAGGAAGTGACAGGGCCTTGCATACATCTCATTCATTACACAGAGAACATGAGAGTGTAGCAGGGATTAGAGATCAAGAAATTGCCTCTGCTGCCGCCAGTAACTGTGACATCTTAAGTCCATCTTATTGACATGATGAGAGCATTTGTCAATATTATTGTGTGTTAGTATTTAGACCCCAGAGGCCAACAGATCTGATTTTAAGTTTTGGCAGCAAGTGCTATTGAACAAGACAATTAACTCCATCTTTTCAAGTCTTTCCTCATATAAAAATAAAGAGAATAACAACTTTATAAAGTTTGTCATGAAAATTAAATGAAGTTCTTTGTACATAATAACCTCTCAATAAATTCCATCCATAACAATTGCTATTAAAATTATCTCATCTGTGGGGCCAGATGGTGGCTCATGCCTGTAATTCCAGCATTCTGGGAGGCTGAGGAGGGTGGATTGCCTGAGCTCATGAATTCAAGACCAGCCTGAGCAGGAGTGAGATCCTATTTCTAAAAATATTCCGGAATTGTGGCAGGTGTCTATAGTCTCAGTTACTCAGGAGGCTGAGACAAGGGACTTGCTTGAGCCCAAGAGTTTGAGGTTGCCATGAGCTATGATGCCACAGCATTCTACTGAGGGCGACAAAGTGAGATTCTGTCTCAAAAATTTAAAAAAAAAAACTCTCATCTGAAATTCTATCATTGCTCATTCTATAGTATGCCTAATTGATATAATAGTTGAACAGAGGGCAAATTTGCACCTAAGGGAGGTAATCTGTTTGTATCCCTAGTCTAGGCTCACTGCAGCAACCACTGTTACCTAACTCCCCAAAATGTGTACTCAGAGCACTATTCATAAACCAGCATCAGATTCACATGGGAGCTGCTCACGCCTTATCCCCACACTATTGAGTCAGAGTCTGCATTTTAATGAAGTCCCCAGAGGATTTGCACATTACCTTTGGGAAGGGCTCTTGTACCAGGTAGCCATTCTCCTCCCTTTCACCTGCTGATTTTGCTTGTGGGCAGGAGAGAATCATAATCCTGGGAAAGCCAACCATTGCCTTCCTGCTTCCCTGTGAAAGTAAGGGTCAGAAGGGCACTTTCCCAGACACCTTTCAAAGATGGAGTGAGGCCTTGTTACATCATTCTGACCAATGATATAAGGAGAAATTTCTTAGGAGGCTTCCAGAAACATTTTTTCCTCTCCATCTATCCTTTCACCTGGTGTGCACCCTCATTTTAAATGCTGTGAGTGGATAACATTTCTGCATTTGGATTGCCATTTAGCACCCAGGCGACAGAAAGGAGGAAAAACCAACACAAAGAAAATGGCAGAGTACAAGGTTAGAGCCTGGGTCCTTGAGGGTAGTGTTGAGATTCTGAACCAGCCCTGCTAGTACCGACACAGAGGGTTCTTATTACGAGAATGCGTAGTAAAGAATTAATTTTTCCCAAAGAAAATCCTGGCCTTTGCCTTCTATTCCTGCAAGGTGATCCTGAGGTCCTTGGAACACTGTGCCTGATGGGACAGTCTTTCCCTGGGGACATTGGCCACCAGACAGTTTTAACAAAGTGACCAACCATAGCAGATTTTGGTGGGAATAGTCATATTAGTTTTTCCTTTGAGTGGGCTGGTGACTAAAGGTACTAAAAGTACTAAAGGTTAGCCTTGCAGGCAGTATGTGATTATGTCCTAATAAAACCCTGGACCCCTTTGCTTGGATAAGCTTCACCTGCAATACTCTGTGGGGGTCACACATTATGGACAGGAGGTCACTTTGTGACTCCACAGGGAGAAAATAACTGTACATGGCACATTTTCTCTTCACCTTGGACTCTGCCCTTGATATTAATCTGTATTCTTCCCATGTAGTAAGCTGCAATGGTTTTCGGTAAGTTCTTTGAGTCATGCTAGTGAATAATCAAAACTGGGGGTGGCTTGAGGGGGTCCCTGAACTTGCATTTGTTGTGAGAAGGGAAGTTGGTCCTTTGTGGAGATTAGTTCCTCTAAACTTATAGCTGGCAAAAACTCACAGAGAATAACAATTTATGATATACATTAAGCCATTCTCCATTGAGTATTCTATTGTCTATCCCAAAGGATGTACACTGGTTCTCAAACTTTTTGGTCTCCAAATTACTTTATATTCATCAAAAAAAATTGAAGACTTCAAGGAACTTTCATGGAGGTCACATTTATTGATATTTTCTGTATTCAGAATTAAAATAAAAAAAATATTTATTAATTCATTTAAAAATAGTGCTGGACCCATATGCCAGATGTGGTGGGTTCAAACCCAGCCCTGGCCAAAAAAAGTAGTAATAAACTCATTCCATCTTATCATAAGCATTTATAACTTAATGGATATAAAATTCATATTTTCTCCAAAACAGTAAAAAAAAAACACTGTTTTATATTTAAAATTCTTTAGTGCCTGGCTCAGTAAGAGATAGCTGTGTTCTTCTATCTGCTTCTGTGATATGCTGCACTATGTTACTTTGTTTGAAATATATGAAGAACATTCAGTCTCCTGCTACTACATTGTTAGAAAAAGGACAAAACCTTTTATTAACAATAGAAAGAAGAAACATTTTATTAATAATTATTTCAGATAATTGTGGATTTTTTTTTTGGTCTGTTAGTCAAACTCAATAGGTGGTAGTTTCTTTAAATGTTTTTTGCAATGTGGAATCTGAAGTCTTATCAATCTATCAATCAAAAATCCATTGGTCAATCTAGAACTTCCAATGCATCTTTTACCCATGCGTGATTTTGCATCACCATTATACATGGATCACTTGGAAAATATTGGCTCACTGAGTTATGCAGATCTTCTAATTATTGATGTGTTTCGTTATAAAAACTAAAAACCACATTTATAAATAGCACCAGTACTCTTATCATCAGCACCAAATCTTGAGGATGTTTTGGATATTTACCAATACCCATGTTTTTCTGTAAGATGTGGTTTTTGTGAGCAATGTGCCCAGGTCAACTTGTAACTCAGTCTCATCAGTGGTATTCTTTTAGACAACCATCATATTCCAGTATTCAGCAGAAATATAGACCCTATTTTATCACAGAGAATATTAAAAATTATATATATATGTATATGTCAGGTAGAGATTTAATAAAATTAATATTTTTTTGTTGCTTAACCAAGGTCATGTCTAAGTGAAACTGGTACATTTTTACTGCAAGTCCGTGGTGGAGAAGAATTCAGTGTTTGGTACTAGTGCCTTAATTTGTGCTAAGTCGATGCTGTTTTACCCATCATTTGCTTTTGAACCATCATTATAGATGTCACAAAGTGTAAATGGCACATAACATATATCGCTGTGAAAATAGGTTTGATCATGATGACCTTTTGTGGCACATTAATGGCATAAATGACATAGAGGTTTTAAAAAGAATGTGGTGACATCATCTGGTCTATAGCAACAGACCACTCCCATTGATGGTCTCGGCAGTTGTGGGCTCTAAAGGGCCATTCCTCGTGGCACAGCCTGCATCTCCCTCAGCCCTCTCAGCCTTCCTTCTCTGTTACCACTAATGGAGTGAAACATCTTATCTTTGCTAATGAAGTGGTTACGACCAAGGGCTTCCAAGCCAGACCACACTGGCTGTGTTGTATATTAACTCTGAACTTAAAGCAGATTAACTTCTCTGTTCTTGCCTCAGTGTCTGTATTTCTAAAATAAGGACAATTAATAGGTTGTTTGGGGGACTAAATGAGTTAAATAATATAAAGTTCAGTGAACTCTTCTGAATGGTGTAAGCTGTCAGTAATTGTTAGTTGTTGTTTTTACTATTATTTCATAATTTGCTCCTTCTGGTGAGATTTACATTTTAGCAAGGAGTATCTTGCCCAGCAGTACTGAATGCCCAGTGAGGGAATTTCGGGCACACTCAGCAGGCAAGTTATTTGTTTTCACATTTTACAGTCTAGTCTTTGGGGAGGACTGAAATCTCACAGCCTTTGCAATCCTCCATTAACTCATATGTGCATTAAATGACAATAGTTAATATGTTCGTTCATAATAATCAGCCAATACTATAATCCCAGAGCATTCCATGAGGAAGTGGTTATGTCTTTGTTTAGTTTTTATGTTCTTCTAATTTCCTCACATAGCAATTTGCATAGGTCAAGACTTGATCAATGTACATAGACTAGATATCCTTAAAAGAAAAAAAAAATCACTTGAAAGTAAACTACTCCTTGGAAAAAAGAATTCTCAAGAAGCAATATTTTCACAAGTTTCAATGACCAAAGCAAACCAAAAGAAAAACAAAAAACTAGCAATAATGTGTGTCTTCTGGCTATAGCTCCCAGAAGAGCACAGTACGACAATATTGTCACTCCCTGGACTCTGGAGTCTGAAAAAACATTTGCTCCTTGTGTAAGAAAAATAAAGATTCAAAAATAATTTTGAATTATTGGAAGTGCAGGTTATCGCCTGTGTTTAGATTAGCTTCTTCTCCAGCAGAGAATGGCTTATGTAATTATATTTGGGGAGCTCTCTTGTAGAGAGAGATTTATAGGGTTTTGCTTATGAAAACCTATTTCTATTTTGAAATATAGACTCTCCGCAAGTGTCACCCTGAAGAATTGGGCCTACTAGACTATTTTGTTACATTTTAGGGGATAAAAAAGCATGCGGCAGTTACGCTATTAAGCCACAGCAATGGAGCTGCCACTCTCAAGCTCATTACTCAAGACTCTCTTTAGTTCAATTATACACCTCTACAGCTAAGGAAGATAGATGGAGGTCATTTGGGAGCTGTAAACCACAATGCTTTGAATGCAGAACTATGTTCTTAAACTGATTTACACCTTGTTCTGCAGTGTTCTGTGGCGGGGCTTGGATTGAAATGCAGGGGCCATGATTGAAAGGGCTTTTCCTAGGTTTCAGCATCAAGGCCCAGGCGGGCAGGCAATTATTACCTCCATTAAATGGCCAGGGACAACGAATATCGCTTTCATTACTTCAGTGGTAGCAGCAAAACCCAACCAAACCAAACGACAGGGAGAAATACAGTTTCTTGGTCAGAATATCCTTTGGGGAAAGAGGAATGACATTAACAACTCGATTGTGTGTATTGGTGCAGTAAGGGAGGGACTGGATAATTGAAAGGAACAATTTTCTTTTCCAGCATAGACAAAAATACTGTCATGCTGTTCTGATTTAACTCACATATATCTACCTGTGTGAAACATGTAAAGTGTACAAAAGAAGGTTAATTAAATAAGGCAAATCCACATGAAACTTCTCATGGACTAATGAAAGATCTTTATAAACTTAAGATATGTGAATTTTACTCCCTCCTAGCTGTTACATCCCCTTAATGTCCTGAAGTTAGTTTCTGTAACTTCTCCTAGGTATTTCTTTAGTTATCACTTCAGAATAGCGTGTTAGAAAATAATTAACAAAACCAGACTCTGTGTCTATAAGAACATGATGCTCTGATTTCCCTTCACCTGCCTCAAGTTTGAATGAACAGGATGTGTGAAGGAAATATGGTTTCCATTGCCCTCAAATTTATCCTAGTGGTTCACCAGAAACTAAACAAAGTAGATTTTTCAGTTATAGGTGATGCCATTGGAACATATCCACAATGCCAAAGTGTTTCGTAAAAGTTCACTTCTGAATTACAGGCTATAAAGAATTTTATTTCCACTGATACATTTTCATTTGGAAAGAAATAGATCTTTCAAGAATCTACTTGAGGCCAGGACAGAATCAAGCCCACTTCCTTCTCAGAAGAAAATAATGATTGAATTTAAGTCACATGCTAGGTTTTGGGCAACATTTTTTTTATGTAAATTGACTTTAAGATTAGATTTTTTTTATGAGATGGCATTTAAGAAGTTCTGTAAACTATAACAGCCTTGAAAACAGTGGACTTATGAGACATTTCATTAACATTTCAAGTTATCTCAGACATACTGCCGAGGTAAAGGAAGTATTTTTAAGGGCTAAACATTTTATGGCCATCCTAATGGTGCCTTATAAAAGAGATGAGACATTCTCGCATTCTGCTCAGCCTTTGGATTCAATATGTCTTATGGAGACTAAAATAGGAACGTTTTTGCACTCTGTTGATTGGGGATTTACCTTTTATATTGTACTTATTGATGTATAACAAGAAATTGACCAGTTGCATTTTTTGAGCACTTTGGATGTGCCCACATTGTCAGAATCTTCTTTGTGTACTGAGTTCTGTATCACACTACCCGAAGATCACAGCAGCTGCCCTGGCCTTTGTGCTCTTCAAAGAGCCTTGGCGAGCTTGCCTGTGATCACCGTCTGCCTAGACCTCTCCTCCTTCCCCCCGAGCACATAGAGCTCTACTTCTTCATCATCTTTGATTCAACCTCCAAAGTCCCTCTAAAGGAAGTCAGCTCTTGTCACCTCCATCCCCAGCCACTCTCCATCACATTACCTTGTTCAATTTTACTTTTTCTGCTGCACTCAATCACCATATAAAATATTTTAGTTTATTTGTATTTATTTATCTGCCTGTCAGAACGTTTTTTATTATTTATTATTTCAAAATATTACAGGGATAAAACTGTTCTTGTGACACAGATAAATTTTGTTATGCTTGAGTCAGGGCTGTAAGTGTGCCTATCATCCAGATAGTGTTCACTGAACCCGCTGGGTAGGTTTTCTCCTCCCCTCTCGGCCCTGCTTGATTTCCACTGAGTTTTACTTCCCTCTGTGTAAATGTGCGCTCATTGGTTAGTTCCAATTTTATAGCAAGTACATGCTGTGTCAACGTAATCTCCTTACTTGCAGGAACTTTGTCTTCTTACTTACTGGCAAATCTCCAGACCCTAGAGTGGCAGGCATGTGACAAATACTAGTTGAAGTGAATAAACAGCATGTTTCAGAAACCTCGAGAAACTCACGATTATTATGAAAGCAAGTTCTACTCTATTAAAAAGAGTAAAACTTTTTTTTTTTTCTGAGACAGGGTCTCACTTTGTCACCCTTGGTACAGTACCATGGCATCATAGCTCACAACAACCTCAAACTGTTGGGCTCAAGTGACCCCCTTGCCTCAGCCTTCCAAGTAGCTGGGACTGCAGGTGCCCACCACAACGTCTAGCCAGTTTCAGAGATAAGGTCTTGCCCTTTCTCAGGCTGGTCTCAAACTCCTGAGCTAAAACAATCCACCAGTCTCAGCCTCGTAAAGTGCTAGGATTATGGGCATTCTCTGCACCAGGCCAAGAATGAAAACTCTTTAAACACTAACAGGGAAAGTATCCTTGAGTAATTGCTACGTGAAAAAACAAGTTGCATAATATTCATTTAAGAGAGTGTATTTCATTCTGAGAAAAAAAGCAATGCATTTACACATGAGCTGACAAATGAATAGAACACAAGTTAGAAAAAATATGTAAACGACAGTAATTATTTCCCAGAGAAGGAATTACATGGGACTCTACTTTCTAAATTACACATATCTATCTATGCTACTTCAGTATTTTACAATGAATGTTTATTCAACTAATAGCCATTGAACATTTACTATGTTCTAGGGACTATTCTCTAGTTAGTATATTAATTAAAAAATCAAAGTCCCCATCTTCACAGAGCTTCCATTTTAAGTTCTACAAGAAAAATACATCCTAAAAAGGAAATTAAATCAAATTGGGGCACAGAGAGTGACAGGGAGATGGCTGCTATTATGTATAGCATATCAGGAAACATCTTTTTGATGAGGTGACATTTGAGAAAAGACTTAAAGGAGGAGTTCCATCAGGACAGTCTTGGTTATGCTACAATACGCGACAAAATATAGTTGGCTTAAAATATAGAAGGCACTTAGGACTAAATGTGGAACCCCCATTTCCTATGCCTAGGTCACTTTCATGTGAATTTCCTAGGCCTCAATTTCATGAATGGACTGTGTCCATTCATTGATATATTCATTCACTTTGCCCCAGAAGGGACTGTGTTCATTCAGTGATACATTCATTCAACTTGCCCCGAGTGAAAGGGACTGTGCTCATTCGTTTCCTGGCCAAGGACCCCATACAGCTATATATACCCTGAGACTAAAAGCCTAAAGGGGGAGACGGGGACAGACCGGGAGAGAAACGGAGAGAGTTTTTCTCTCCCCACTTGAGTTCTCTCTCTACCAGGAGCTTTAGTGTTTTCTGTATTCTTTTCTGTTAATAAATTTTGTCTTACCACTGGGGGGGGGGGAGAAAGAAAATGCCATGAAGGCTATGTTAAACAGTTTGATGAAAACATTTCAGATTGTATATGAAACTAGCACATTATATCCCTTCATTGCACTTATGTATGCAGATGTGATTTAATAAAAAAAAAATTATAAGACTGGATTTAGGGAAGTCATAAAGTGCTGATGCATAAATTGTTCCCTATGAAAAATCAGTGTGCTATAGTACAAGAATAGAGAAACCCTTTGTTAAAGTAAGGACGGGAACTTGTATGCTAAAAAGTGCCACAGTTTAAACTGCCAACATTGCTGCATATTTAGAGCAGTTGGACCTCTCTAGTGGAAAGCGAAAACTCCAAGTTTTGCCGCTGGCAGAAGTAGAGCCATCAAGACTGATGACAAGGTAGTGTCTGGTGCAATTTAAAATGTTTAAATCACCCATCCATACCATATGTTGCCATATGAGTTATTATGCCAATCATAGGGGTAGTTACTACATACAGGTACTTCTACATGTGGTGAACTGTGCTGCCCAAGATGATATGTGCAATTCCTAATCACCCTGTGAATGTGACCTTATTCAGAATAGGGTCGTTGCAAGTGTAACCAGGTTAAAATGAGGTCATGTTAGATTAGGGTGTCATAGGTAGATTAGGACTGGCATCTTTCTAAAAAGAGGGAAATTTGGACACAGACACAGATGGAAGGAAGAATGCTATGGGAAGACAGAGTCAGCGACTGAAATAATACCTCTATATCAAAATGCCAATAAGGATTGCAAGCAACTATCAGACAGCAAGAAGAAGCAGAGACGGATCATTCTTCCTCTAAAGACTGTAGAGAGTATGACACTGCTGACATCTTGATTTGGAACTTCTAGCCTCCAGAACCATAAGAAAATGACTTCCTGTTAAGTTACTCAGTTTGTGGTATATTCTTACAGCAGCCCTAGAAAATGAATACAAGCACCTAGTGTACACAAACTAAAAAGAAACAAGAACAAAGCTCACAGTTAGGATAAAATCTGATCCCCATACTTAACTGAATTCCCTAATTCAGGGCGATGCCAAAAATACTAGTTTTCTACTCTACTCTGACAGGTGAAATCCTGTGGAAAAAAACTTTAATCTCTGTCAGAAATCATCTTAATTTGCTTCACTAGAATATTGCACTAATTGTGATAAACCTCCCAGAACTAAAAGCAGGCAGAGAAAAATCAAGATTTAAAAAGATACTTTCCTTTAAAAGAACAAGAATTATTTTCTTCTAAAATATATATTGCTGTAAGGAATGATAAAATTTCTAATATGCACTAGAGAAGAATAAAAATAAACATTATATTTACGAAATAAAAAGAAGAGAAACTTTGGAGCTCATAAAACATTATATGGACATAAAAAGGATGACATTTTCAATGAAAAAAAAAACAAGAGATAACTAAAAAGGAACAGATTATGTAGAAATCAGACAAGTTACACTTTTCTGAAACATTGTTCACCAGAGGATAACATTGTTATCCTACAGATTTAAGTAAAACTATTAAGACTCAAGAATAGTAACAGAAACATTAAAAATAGTTTAAACAATAAATATGCACAACTTTACAAAGAAATTTATAAAATACTACTAATGGACATAACAAAAATCATTCTACAGTAAGGAAATTTGCACTAAAATATTTATAGTAGCTCTGCTGTGAAAACAACTTAAGTGCCCATCAACTCAAGAATGAATGAATAAACTGTGATATATGTATGCCATGGAATATTATTCAGCCATAAAAAGATGGAGATTCTGGGGAGGAGCCAAGATGGTGGCCGAGTAACAGCTTCCTTGCAACTGGGCTCCGTGAGACTGGGGAGAGAAGACTTCAGGCATCTCTGGCTGATGAGATCTTCCCAGAAACATCCCTTTGGGGACACAGGCAGACAGCGTGAAACTTCTGGACCTCATGAGGAAGGCAAAAGCAGTGGAGATCTGGCAAGTGGTTGCATGTGTTCGTTCGGTCTGCACCAGTGAGATTGCAAACTGGAAAGGCCTTACCTGTGAGCTGTTTGGGTTTCTTTTGGACCTGGCACACGGTTGAACTGCCTTGAGAGAACTAGGGCAAGAGTGTGGAGGTATTTGAGTGTTGTCTGGGGCTCCAGACTGAGCCAACAAGCCAGAAAGAGCTTTCAGTGTTTGGTTGTGGGCTGTGTGGAGCCATTGTAGAAGAACTGCCCCGGCAAGCTCCACCCTCAGGGTCGCAGAACAGTCATCCGGCGAGAGCGAGTAATCTAGCGACTGAGCAGCCTAAAGGCAGGGACTGAGAGGCGGGGACTGAGACGCCTTGCAGCCTTAGCCCTCAGGGCATTGGGTGAGCCCAGTTTCGGCACACTGGGTAAATGAATAGCCACTTAAGGATTGATCCCAGCCACAAGTGCTTTCCTGGGAAAGCTTCTGCTTAGCCCAAGTTTGCGATTTAAAGTGCCTTCTAAACAGGCTGAGGAGGATTTAGGCTTTCTACCCTACAGGGTTTGAGAAATCATTACAGGCCTCCGGTCTCCATTTTGTTCTGCTGTATCAACATTGCGATTAACATATCATACCCCTGAAGATCACCTCTTGCCCAGACAATATCAGCAAGATATATATGCTGCTTTGTTTCTTGGTTTTGTTTTGGTTTGTGGGTTTTTTGTGTTGTTGTTTGTTTGTTTTCGTTATTGTTGTTTTATTTTTAATTTCAACATTTTCCTTAAAGATTTTACTTTTCTATTTTTTATTGCTTCATTGTTCTGGTTTAAATATAATTTTTCATTGTTTCCTTTTTCAACAATACGACTTCAGTTTTGCTAGTGTTTCTACCCATAGTGATTTTTTTTCCCCCAATCTTATCCTGTAAAGTTTTTGTTTTGCTTGTTTTGATTTGATTTGTTGCATTTTTGTCTTCCATCTCTACTTGGTGGAGGTGGGGTACTGTGTCCAAACAGGCTGGCAAAGAGTTGCTGACCTAATCACCCAACCAGGCACCCCCAGAGGTTGGGGGCTCTTAAGGTTGGGTCAGAGGACCCTACTGTACACCTATATTGCTTCTCTCCCCCTCTTTCTGTGCCTCTCTTCTTTTGGTCAATAGTTGCTTCTACCCACCCCTTCTTCCTCTTTTTTTTTTCTCTTTTCTTTCTTTCTTTTTTTTCCTTTTTTCCTCTCCCTTTCCTTCTTGTTTCCCTTTTTGCTCTTCAATCTTCTCATCCTCTGGTCCTGTACCAAAAGGACTCATTGAAATCCTAGTCCAGAAGCATGGCAATTTAAAGAACAGGAGGAAGTGAAAGGAAAATTAGTGCAAGGAAACAGATAAAAGAAATCATGAGGAAGAACCAGCAGAAAACTCCTGGCATCATGAAAAACCAGTCCAGAGCAACCCCCCCTAGGGGCTGTGAGATAGACACTGTAGAGGATTCCACCTATAAGGAAATGTTAGAAATGTCAGAAAGGGAATTTAGAATACAGATGATGAAAACAATCAAGGAAATGAAGGAAGAAATGAAGGAAAATGCTGATAAAGTGGAAAAAGAAATGGAAAAACAGAATCAATTAAGAGAAGAATATAAAAAGGATATGGCAGAGATGAGGGAAATGAAGCAGTCAATTAGGGAACTTAAAGATGCAGTAGAAAGTATCAACAACAGATTAGACCACGCAGAAGAAAGAATCTCTGAGG
>CAUYON010096064.1:0-30807 GCA_963573935.1 Arctocebus calabarensis
CGAACCCGCCAGCTCAGGTGTACGTGGCTGGCGCCTTAGCCCGCTGAGCCACAGGCTCCGAGCCTATATCCAGTTTTTCAAGTAAAAACTCCATTAGTCTTATTTCCACCTTTTACCCCCAGCAGGACTGGAATTTGTCCCCCCTCCATCCCATCTTTGTCCAAACTGAAGTTGCCGTAATCTCTCTTCTCATCTACTGTCAAATCCACTCAACTGGTTTTCCTTACTCTATGCTTTTCCTCTTAAAATCCATCCCCTACACAGTAGCCTTATTAGTTACTTATTACTGTGTAACACATTATCCCAAGGTTTAGTGACTTAACATAACAATATTGATTATCTCACAGTTTCTGTAGATTGGGAATCTGGGTACAGCTTAGTGCAGTTCTCTGACAGTGGAGTTCAAGGCTTGACTGGAAAGGATCTGCTTCTTATGTCAGAAGTATGATTGTTAACAGGATTTGGTTCTTCAGCGACTCTTAGACTGAGGTCCTCAGTTACTCATAGATTGCTGGCTGTAGGCCCCTAGTAATTCCTTATCATGTGGACCTACAACATGGCAAATGGCTTCCTTAGGGTGAGGGAGAAGGCAGGCAAGTCATGGCCTTTCCTAACATAACCATGGAAGTGCCAGCCATTCCATCACTATTGCCATGTTGTGTTAGTTAGAAGCAAGTCACTAGGTCTGGCCCACTCTCAAGGAGAGGGTTTACCCAAGTGTGTGAACATCAGGAGGTAGACTCACTGGGTGGCCACATCAGCAGGTGTTTACCACATCGTCCCAGAGTGATCTTGTAAAATCAGATCATGTCCTATTGCATCCTTCCTTAAAAACTCCCAATGGCTTTTGTTGCATTTTAGAAGAAATCCAATTCCTTATTGCTTTGCAGAGCCCAACACATCTAGCCCCTGCCTACTTTTCTTGCTCTTATCTTACTATGCTTTCTTTCACCCATTTCTCTCTAGCCATTCTGTTTTTCTATTTCTAGAATTTGCCAAGTATGCTCCTTTCTCAGATCTTTGAATCAGGTATTTTACTCTTTCTGTCACTTTCCCCAGTCTATGTGGAAATGGTTGGTGTCAATTCACTGTACCTGGTTCTTAATCCAGCACCAAAGAATGATTCCTAGGGTCATAACGACAGGACAATAAGCAGGCAGAACAGATATGCAATCCAAGCAGTACGTTTTATTAAGCATAGTAGGTTTTAAGGAAGGAATGCAAGTGGAGATAACCCCAAGTTCTTAGCATACACCTGCTTTTATATGGCGAGATGACTGCCTTTCCTTCCCCTAAGTGGAGTTTTCATTTCTCACCCTTGAGTGATTGACAAGCTGAGTGGTGGTGGTAGTGGTGGGGACTCTAACCTTACATAACTCTCTTAGTTTGTACGCAAGCATCCTCCCAGAATTCTTTACAAAAGCTCATGGTGGGAGCAGGAGGGTGTCAAAACTACAATACCAATTAGATGGTAATGAACCCCTGGTCACTGAGGACAGCTGAAACCCCCTACTATGGCTACTCCAGTTCACCCTGTTTGTGGTTTTAACCATATCACTGGTTTGTGGTCTTTCTAGTTGGTCAATTCTTACATTCTCATATCACAGACAAAACATCTGCCCCTCTTCTCCCCTCCTTGGCTCTACCTAACATGGGTTCTTCTCATGCAGATCTCTACTTTGATGTCTCCTTCTCAGAAAGGTCTCCTTGACCACTCAGCTTGAAACGGGACTTTAGTTGTTATCCCATCAACCTGTTTCATTCTCTGCCTTGCTCTTCTCTCTGTATAAGATCATTATTATTTATATATTCATTTAATTTGTCTGTCTTTTTCCTCCGATCTCTCCATTTATAATGGATTTAATACATGACCAATACACTTCCAGCAATATCATCTCTATGAATAGAATTATCAGAGACTTTCTAATACAAAATTTTTATTACTAGGTTTGTATCAATAGCTAACAGCTATATAATACTTATAAGGTGATGAAATTCTGGGTCAAATGCTTTACATGTATATACTCATTTACTTATTTATTTATTTTACATATTTCTTAAATTCTTAATTTTCTTTACCCATTTTGTTTCTTTACTCTGATCTAAATCCCAGTATCAACTCATTTAACCAACAAACACTCCTGTTCTACATATAAGGAAAGTGAGGAACAGAAGCTAAGTAAGTTGCCCAAGATCACACAGGTAGCAAGTAAGACAGCTCCAAAGTCTAAATTTGAGTCCTCACTCTTAATTATTAGTACACTCTCCACTCATTTATGGTATATGAATTTTGCAAAATCAAAATCCTTCTATCATTTTTCAACACAAGAATAAGCTGGTTACCAGATTTATGCACTGAGGACTTCCCCTCCCCAAAGTATGCAGAAATTGTAGTCTTTGATTTGTTTATTTTCTTCATTAACTATATTTCTACCATTTTAGTGGCTGTGTTTCAACCATCTGGGATAGAGAGGGAAGAAATGCTGAAATGTAAAGAAATACATTCTCCAAAGTGCTCTTTAAAGTCCCACTTTTACCCAGGGAGCAGATTATGTTTCAAAGTATCTCTCAGATCTGCCCTGGCCTGTAGTCATGGGAAGGCTTTCAGAAGTTTTCCTGGCTTTTTGGCAGGAAGAGAACAACTGTTTGCTTGGTTATGATCTTAAAAAGTACTCCCTTGCTCCAAAGATATTATTGACTCAGTGATACTTTCTGTGTTACACCATCCAACACCCCCCTTGGCTATCACAGCACAGGGTTTTACTGTATAATTGCTTCATTCTCTATCCATGCAGAGCTACCCGAGTGGCTCCACTAACCCATCTTGTCCCTCTGAAAAATTCTCTCCACACACATTTTGAAATTAAGCTGGTGATTTTCCAGTGAAGAAATTTCTCCTGCCCAGATGATGATCCAATGGCAGACAACAGGGGCAGCGCCAGTTGCCAAGTGCTGAGATGGAACAAACATCACCCAGCTTCCCATTCCCTCCTTCCTGAGAAGGAATGGCAATGTCTTGAGAGTCAGAAAGAAAACAGTGGCCAAATAAAAATGACTTATTGAAAAATCTGCTTGGTCCCCCAGGAGGTCTGTTGCGGCTGCCATCTCCACAGGGAGCCGGGCCCTTCCAGCATGCACAGGGAGGCATATCTCCATTTTCTTTGGTGCATGCTGTCTCCGGGTAGAAAGGCTGCTATCTTTTTTCTTCTTTTTTTGTTTAAGCTGAACATTCACCTGAACAAATAGCAGATGTTGATGAATATTAATTTGTGCTGAGATTAATGCTTCAAAGTGTCGATTTAATTTCTGTTTTACTATTCAGCCTCTGATTGTAATGAGCTACTTCAGGATGTGGGGAGCATACACCTGGCTCAGGGCGGGGGCTGGGGGGGTTCCAGGGAGTGGAACCAGGTCCTCTTTCAGTGGAGAGCTGGTGATATGAGAGAGAGAGAGGGAGGGAAGGAGAGAGAGAGAGGGACAGAGTGAGAGAAAGAGAGAGAGAGCGTGTGCTATTTGAGGCCAGGAGCTGAGCAAGTGCCCAATCTGGGGTCCAGGCTCCCACTGAGACCCTTTCTTGGTCTCCTTTTAACATATCTCAGCCCATTTCTGTTTCTGACTCTTCAGGTTCCTGAGAAATTTAATTCTAATTTCCATCCTCATCGGTCCACATGGAGAAGGCAGAGGATAAGCCTATGGAGGTGGCCATATTGGAGTTTCTGCCTCAGCCCTGCATCTCACCAGCTTAGACGCATTTCTTCAGCTTTATGAGTCTCAGGTTTCTCACTTGTAAACTGGAGTCACTGAGGAGACTAAGAGAGGTACCCGTATTCCATGATTAGCTAGGGCCAGGCACTAAGTAACACTCAATAAATGAGATTTCCTTCCTCCTTCCTTTCTGATAGATAACCCCCTGCTGGAATAATGTAAAGATTTAACTTCTTTTTTGAGTTTTCAAATACCTCTCTGTTATAAATGTTTATTTCTCCATGTTACGTAATTTCCTAGTTCTGTCTGCCTTATTAGAAACATGGTAAGTAAATGTGACATAAACATTACTATTTTGAGTTTTCTGCTCAAAATAATGAGAATGCTATGATTAAAAAAAAAAAAGACCCAGCTACTTGGGAAGCTGAGGCAAGAAAATCACTTGAGACCAAGAGTTTGAGGTTGCTGTGAGCTGTGACACCATGGCACTTTATCAAGGGTGACGTAGTAAGACTCTGTCTCAAAAAAACAAATGTTTATAAGTACCCAATTCCGTAATTGTCTTGATCTTCACTGATCTATGTTGCTGCTTCTCTGTCAGCTGGACAAATGGGATGTATCACTGCCATAGAAAATTGCTGTCTGTGGCCCCAGCCCCTGCCCTGCCATGCACTCAACATGCTGTTTTGTCTTCTTGCGCCTCCTCTCTTGCCCGCTCTGGTCCCACAGACCTCAGGTTGCAGCACATTAGTAACTGTAATCAAGAGAGTCCTGAACAGTGCCAGGGCACAGGACTGCAAGGTCTCATCGTCCTGTTGTCCAAACCCTCCAGGGTGAGTTTCAGCAGCTCATTCAGAGACATTCCCTGGACATCTCTTTCTCTTCCATTTGTTTCCTAGGGCTGCCCTAGCAAAGTACCAAAACCCGAGTGGCTGAAAATAACAGAAATTTATTATCTCATAGTTTTGGAGACTGGAAGTTCAAAAACCAGTCAAGATACCGATAGGGCCATGTTCCTTCTCAAGTCTTTAGGGGAGAAGCCTTCTGTGCCTCTTCCAGGGTCTGGGGGTGGCCGTCCCGCCTTAGTGTCCCTGTCTTGTGGCAGCACAAATCCATCTCTGCCTCTGTCCTCACCTGATGTTCTGCTTGCATTTTTACATTGTCTTCTCCATCTATGTCCAAATTTCCCACTTTTAGGTGGTATTAGTTGTATTGGCTTTGGCCCCATCCTAATGACCTCATCTTACATTGGTTAAATCTACAAAGATCCTGTTTCCAAATAAGGTCCTGTTGGGAAGGTTCCAGTTGTATCTGTGTGAGCACAGGGCTTCTACCAGTCTATGGCATCAGGTTAAAACTGTATTGATTAAGTAACAACTTTTATTCTCTCAACGGTTACATCTCTACCTTTGACCCTAAAATATCCTTTCTGTCCTTGATCTCTTCTGTCTGGTTACTCCGTCTTTATCTTTGGGCTATTTCAGTGACTTCAGCCCTTGCCCTCACTCTCAGACCAGCAGTTTTGGCCCCTGCTGGCTGCCTTCTCCTTTGCTCCTCTGTTCTATGTCCTTTCAAGGCTGTTTCTCTTTTGTTTCCTCCTCCTTTCTGTATCACTCTCTTCATTCTTTTGATTCTTTAAACACTGCAGCATCCTAACCTTTGTCATTCACAGACATTTAAAACCAGCTGGTAGTTTCTATCCTTTTTGTTTATACCATGCTGGACATCAACACAAGTTCCTTAACACTTCCTAACACGCCTCTGTTTTTTCAAAGCAACATTCATAGCTTTTGATGTATTTTAAACAGCCTTGAGACATCACTCAGTACTGGAACACAGCCTAGTCTCCTACCTCTGCTGCCTTTTCCAAACACGACCTTGGTCTCCTGAGGATATTTCCTGTTCTTTCCCAAGCACTGACAGGTGCCTTCTTGCTAAAGTGATTGTATGGTGCTTTTCCAACAAAACTTAAGGGGTCTGGATGGCTGACCACTCTTTGAATGAACTCAGTGATGTCTTTGGGAAAGGTACTCAAACTCATTTGGAAGATTACCTGGGTGATAATTCTGCCTGAAGAAACAGCTGTCCTGGACTTCCCCAGGAAGGTGAAAACAGAACTTAAGAAAACCCTGTTTTAAATCTCCAGAAAAAAGCATTGCTAAAATGAAAAATAATCTCCAGTTTCAGGGAGTTCCATATTTTCTTTTGTCTGTGTTGTACATGCTATGTCCTGAGTGATCTGATTTTGTTTTTTTTAATCACTTTTTAGGTACTATTTATATGCTGCAAAATGTCAAATCTAATTCCCTTGGCTTGATGCCTTGCCTCAGCTCCAGATGTGTATTTTTAGCTATCTGAGATCTACCTGAATGTCCTGCAGGCACCACCCCCTGGGCTGTTCTGTGTTCCTGCTGTCTTCCTCCTCCGTGGTCTGGATTTGGTTACCAGCCTCAGGTGTCTCCTCCATCTCCCACAGTAGGCACCTTTGTCCCTGGTTCTATGTCTGATCATTTGATGCACCCCATCATTCTATCTCAGGAATATTCATGTATCTCTTTTCATGTGATCTTTGTCCTTAACATTTTTCACTGAACTCCAGCCCTTTTAACCAGTCTTCTATTGCATTTCCTCCTCATTCCAATCCATACAGACTTCTTTTTAAGAAGTGCAGTTCACCACATGGCTGTCTTGTTTTGAAGATGCTGCTGGATCCCACTGCCTGCTGTTTAAATCTCTAAGCTCCCTATGATTTCATTCTGTGCCTTGTAAAATCTGACTATGACTTATGTCTCAGGGTCTGTCCTTCTGTCCCTGTTCCCACCCAGGAGCATAACAATTTTCTGCCAAATAAAGCTTCTCATTGTGTACTAGAAACAACATCCCACTTGGTGCCTTTGTCCATATGCATAGATTATTTCCTGGCTTTGGGACACCCTCTCCTCCCTTCTTTACCTGGTAAATTCTTTTGCACCTTTGCAGTCCAGTGCAGTGTTAAATTATTGGGGAAGCCAATAATTCCCCTAACCAGCTGATGGTTCTCCCTAATATATCCCTGGGTAGTTCATTCATAGTTGTATAGTAGGACCATATAAATTATAATAATTTGGCTTTTTTCTCATTCTTTCCCCCATTATACTATGAACTCCCCAACAGCTAATACAGTGCCTGGTATTAATAGCAAAGTGGCCAATGCTTTTTAATGTTTGAAGCCTTCATAACATCTAACTCAATTCCATGTTTTTTTTTTATTTTATCTCTTTTTAAATTTCTTTCTTCCTTTATTTTCTCCTTAAAGAAAACTTTGAAGTGGTATCTTAAAATCCACTGTTTAAGATATACACAAACCAACTAACAAACAAGCTGAGGTTTATAAAAGGTGGTAGGATCAGGTGAGGGTAGCACTGGGGCGTCCCTGGCCTGCCCTGAGGTGGATGGGTACTGCAGAGGATGGCTGCAGAATTTTTTCTGAGCTCTCCAGCAGTCTGAACAAAGGGTACAAGATTAGTTTCGAGAATTGTTAGTATCTAGGTAACAAAACAACTCCTCGCTCTGGGAAATAACAGTAACTCTAAGTCCTGAGGGCTGAGAGAAGTTTCTCATGAGGTCACTGTGTGACTTTCTGCATGACATGGTGGCTCTTGGATGAGCTTTGGGAAGTGGTGTCATGTTTGTCCAGTGTGTGCCTTATTGCATTTTAATCAGGAAATAAGTATATTTTCTCTTGGTCTTTGTCTGATGAACAAGGGCAGGCAAAAGAGTGGAGAGATGAGGAACCCCATCCTTGGACTAAATGGCCTGATAGATTCCTTTATCCATTCACGCATTTACTCACCCATTAGGTACTAGTTCTTAATAGCACTAATGCTCATTCTATAGGAGGCTTGATGGGTGCTTTCCTTTCCTCTTCCTATTGTGCCATCTCTCCCACCTTAAGCTTGGCTGGAATTACCTTACTATATATCAGCTCTTTCAAATCAGAGGCCAGAGGCTGCATGTACGTAAATTGCTTTGTACAGAATTCAGCACTCAGGCTGGAGGTGGCAGCTAATGGTTGTCAAAGGGAGGAACAAAAAGGGCTGTTGGACATGCTTCTTTTTAAGTGTCCAGGGAGTTTTCTGGCTCTGGACAGATTGCTTTCACAGAGCAATTTTAGCCATTATCAACTGAGAATAAAACCTACTTTACAAAATTAAATTAGGTAGTCTTCCCTCCCAGATTCATTTCATTTCCCCTTTAGTGTGATGAAACCCATCTCTATTTAGCAGGCCATGTAACCTCTCCTACCTAGTTGTTCAAACCATTTAGTAAAATAAAAAGGCTTTAAAAAAGGAGGTTGCAAATATAAACACGAGTGCAATTAAGATCTCAACTCCGTTACATTAATATAACTACTTTGCATGGGAGTTCATTTTGACGCGCATCAGGGTTTTAATGCGCTCTCTGGTTTAGTGCTGTCTTTAGTTAGAAGGAAACATCCTGCTAGAGGAAACAATTGCCTCTTGGGTTGGAAAATAGTCTGAATAGGAGTCCATTGTGATTAATTAAACTCACGCTTAATAAAATAAAAGGAGCTAAACAGTTGTTCTTCAAATTGACAGCATATTCGGTGAACAAAAAAGATTTACAATGCTGAATTCAAAATTTCCTGATGTAACAATATAGTATAGAAATTACTCATCTTTTTGTCAGAAGCATGGTGAGGCTTTTTTTAAAGCAAAAAATAGAGGCACAAACAAGAATGAGGGAAATAGAAAAAAAGGATTTAATTAGCAAGCACAGGCATGATAATATGGATATAAGCCTTTATTTTCTCTCCATTACCCTCAAATTATTTCTCTCAAACATTTTATCAGACAATTCTTCTTTGCAGTCAGCTCTAATGTGTGCTGCCTCGGAGAGGAGGGGGCCGTACATCTTTCTCTCCGATAACAGCTTTCCTCCCTGAAAATCATTCTCCAAATTGAAAAGCAGCTCCCTTCTCCTTTCAGCTCCTTGCTGGCCTAACCCACGCCTCTACTCCACTCAGCGGGTCTTTCAGGAAATAACCATTGTCAGCCCTTAGAATTCGAGGCAAGCCACGTCAGCGGCATTAGAAACCTATTACTAACATGTCTGAAAAGAGAATAATGAGCCCTGCTTTGAAAAACGTTTTCACTCAGCCTCTCCTTCTCTCTACTTTTTGTCTTTGCCTCATTGTCTTATCTCCTTGTGTTTCTTTGTGTCTGTGTTTTGCTGGGTGTCTGTTCATCCTTCCCAGTGGGTCCCTCTGTTTCCTTTCCCTCACCACTACCCCTCATCCTGGCCTCCTTCTCTGCTACCTCTCTGTCCCTCCTCCCTTTTCTTAAATTCTGAGTCTCTAAGTTGCAATCAAGATCCTTGAAGCCAAATCAGGAGTGATGGAGCATGTCTCTGGAGAGTGTCTCGTATTAACTGGCAAGACTCAGGAACTGCTATTAATGAATAAAGGCAGCTGCTCAGGGTGAGCTGGGGTTTCTAGGGCACATTCAAGTCCTTTCCGGTTGGTCATGTCTGTCGAGAGACTCAGTTGGGATCAAGTAATGATTTGTTTTCTGATGAAACGTTGCTTCCAAGGTTTCAGCAGCATCAGTGTGATGTGTGTAAAGTTACCTCTCTCGGTCCTGTCCTTTGTCTGTGCTGTCACAGCACAGCCCACAATAAGCCCCATAAACTGATCCAGCCAGAGCAAGACAAGCCTGAGGTGGATGAGCACATGATTTAGACTTTCTCTAGTCTGTAGGAGGCATCAGAAGAATATGTCCCCTTAAATGCCATTTTGGAAGACAGCTGACTGCTCACAGGGGACTGGGCGAGCTTTCTTTTTTCTTTCCTTTTATTTTTTGGGACTAGCCTGAGTAGAGTGCTCTGGCATCATAGCTTTCTGACAAACTGGTGACTGGGTTAAGACGTCGATAATCATACTCATTTGCTTGAGAGGTGCAGGCTTGAGAGACAGAATTACCAAATCATTCTGAAAATCCAGAGATGAAACATGATAGAAACTTATTGATTTGGCAACCTGACATTCCCTTTCTGAGCCCTTGATGAATGTGTAGAGTGAATGTAGAACAAACACCTGTGGTCCGACTGCTGCTTCCTGGTTTCTGATTCTTTCTCCCTCTGTAATCTCATAAATCTTGTTTTACAGAATTTTTAAGACAGTTGAGAAAACTGATTTTTTTAAAAGAATAATTTATAAAATGAGAACCCATCTGAGGTGTTAGCCTTGTCCATCTACCAAGAATAGAAAGAGTTAAAGATACTTATAAAGTCAAGTTGTTAAGGAATTCAGTGGTACTTCAGAATTTATTCCTTTACTTTTTATGGTTTTTCAGTCCTTGGTGTCTTGGTAAGGTTAGAAAAACAAGAATTGGGAAATTTCAGTTTGGTTCAGTTGGAAACATGTTTATTAACTACTATGTATCAGGTATTGATGAATGGCTGGGATCCCAGGGTGAGTGGGATATGGTTCTTGCCCTCAAAGAGCTTATGGTCATTATGGACCACACAGGGATGTTACAAGGAAAGTGCTGAATAAATGTCACTTCTCTTCCCTGCTAACTATCCCAACTCTCACCTTTACCTTGACGTAAGCACTTTCAGAGCAGGATGACCAAGCACCAGTCAGAATCCTTTCTTAGTTGGATTGTTTGGTTTCTTCTGACTTGTTCGGGTTCTGCTCAGTAGAGCAGCAGCATCTCTGTACTCATGTACCACTGTGCATGTACTTTCACTTCCAAACTGTGACCAGGGCATGTTCGTGGAATGATTGAATGAGAGCCTAAATTGTGTTTCAATTATTTTTATCAATTTGTCTTTCACTTTGTACTCTATGAACTCTTTCAGGAAGGGTGGGGACATTTTTCTTTTCATTTTTTATGTCCCCAAACAATGTGTGCTCACAAAAATTCTTGGAGTTACATTTAATTTTGTGTCTATCTTTGGAGGGAAGAGAATGCTTTTCTCCTTGCCCTCATGTGAGACATGCTGGGTGCGGGGCTGTTGTGAGGCCCATACAAAATGTGGGTCTTAGTGGATCCGAATAGCTGAGAAAAGAAATAGTCTGGGGAGTGAGAGGTGGCAGCTGTAACACAACCATGAACAAACATGGCAGTATGTTTCTGGTCTGAGTTTTGTTCTCTGAAGATCTCTGCAGAAGACAATCCTTAGGAACAAGTAAGTGATTTTTTTTCATCTTTTGCCAGTTATGAAATTAAGAAGTTGGCTACCTTTTGGCTTCCTCTAACCCTTCAGTATGTCCTTCTCTTGGTTGCAGAGATCAGGTATAAATCCTGAGTTGTTTGAGATCTCTGTTCCCTTTCTTCTCTCTGAATCTTCCCAGACATAAGGTCCTCATGGTTCCTGACCTTTCAGGCTTCTTTCTGTGTCTCACTGTTTTACTCTAGCCTGGTAGAGGGAGTGGCTTTATTTTGAGATTTTGGGATACTCCTGCTATGAACGGCCTCTGCATTTTACTTCTCAACAGCCCAGAGGCACCTGACCCCATTCTTATCTCTGGTCCATGTAATTCTGCAGCATAGGTCCCTTGACCTTGTGCTATGTCCTTGGAGAAAGATGCAATTGCCCTAGGATGAGTTGATGTTCAGACTGGCTTTCTGATTTGGGGGTTTGGCGAGTTGGAGGAAGATTGTGGGTGGAACTAAGATAAACATCTCCCTCTTTTTTGTTCTTAGGACACACAGCTAGCCTTGCTTTTATCCAGGTGCACAGGGGAAGAGGTCTGTGGGTGTTACTTGCATCTCCTGCTAAAGATACTGGAAAGTTTATATGCTTACTTCTAAAAGCAGCTGGGAAATGCCATAAAGAATCTTCTTGGGATAAGAAACTAGTGAGGGCTCGGTGCTTGTAGCTCAAGAGGCTAAGGTGTTAGCCATGTACAACAGAGCTGGTGGGTTCGAATCCCACCTGCCAAACAACAATGACAACTACCACCAAAAAATAATTGAATAACCGGATGTTGTGGCTGGCATCTTTAGTCCCAGCTACTTGGGAGGCTAAGCCCAAGAGTTGGAAGTTGCTATGAGCTATGATGCCATGGCATAGCTCTACCTAGGGTGACAGCTTGAGGATCTCTCTCAAAAAAAAAAAAAAAAAAAAAAAAAAAAAAGAAAGAAAGAAACTAGTGAGAATGCTTGCCTCATCATTAAAACATTTCTAGAAGAGGACAGATCTACGAGATGCATCTTACTCTGGACATTTACAATCATTTCTCTACCCACAGACACTCAGGTCAAGAGAAAGGACAGTCTCAGGAGCAAAGGCAGCAAACACGAAGGGTTTGGGGAAGTGGTTGGCAGGGCTAGCTCTGTGGACCTGCTGTAACTTGTTCTCATTTTTCAGACCTCTCCTTAGACCTTGAGAAGCCATTCTTGATGTGCAAATGTGGCGTTATTTGTTATTCCTCTTTGCCGCATTAGCACACTGTCCCCAATGCTCCTGCCAGCACCCAGCACACTGCAGGCCCACGTTTGGGACCAGAAGAGCACTGAGCACAGGGTTTTCTGTTCCTGCTTGTGTCTGCAGAGATGTAGCATCACAAAGATATTACAGGCATTGGGAAGGACTTGCTGTAGAAATGGAGTTGGTTTATTTATAATACAGGTAGTCCATCTATGAACAATCCTGCCGCCTCCAAATCTTTCCTAGATATCTGTGATCAGAATGTGGCTGAGAAGTATCGACTTTAGGGTTTAATTTTCTTTCTCCTTAATTCTTAGACAAACTCTGAATGAGACAGTACCTTCTCCTTGTGGATTAACAAAGACCACCCTTATCTTAGTGCCTAGAAGGCAAGTCTTCAAAGAGTGTCATTTCTCTTTGGCTTACATGCAAATAACCCTGGAAGAAGTGGAATTTTACACTGTCCAACTGGAATTAGATAACTGATTGGGAGAAATTTGTGGTGCAGATGGTTTTTTCAGGAGAAAGCATAGAGAGAATTAAATAAGTTAATATTGGAAAAGCACAGTCAATACTATACAAGTGCTGGTTAAATGAAGAAATAAAATATTACTGCTGCTATTATCATTATTAAATTCTAAGATCTCATGAAAATTTTATAACATTATTTCCCAAACTACTGAAGTTCTGATATTTTAAAGAAAAAAATATACTTTTACATTTTGGAAGTCTCCAAAATATAACATGGAAGTACTCTTGGCTTGAGGTTTATTCTATTTAATACCTTTCAATAGGGCAACATCTGGATGTTATCATGGCTTGGCAAGATAAGAAGCCAAAATTACAAATTCTGGAAATGCTGTGCATTAGGCACTCTTGTCTTTGCCTGTAATTGCCTTAAAGATATAAAAGAGCCTGATTGTAATAACTCCCCTAGTGTAACTATTCTTCATTTCTATTCCACAAGAGAAGATAACAGGAAATGGTAGCACTCTAAGGATATGAGCACAGAGAGAGGGAGCTAATCCTTAAATGTGTGTGCCCTGCATTTCAAATAAGCCCTGAACAACGGTGTGAAAGGATTACCGGTAGTCTTATACATATCCCTTAACCTATCAGCTGGAATAATTGTTGCACTAAGATAAGATGCTTCTACATATTCCAGGCTAGTGGGCCCAAGGTCAGGAAGCATTTATTATTTATTTCCTAAAGTCCTGTTCTCCAGTGATAGGGATGGAAATTTGGCAGACCGGGTCTCCCCTTGTCAAGCAAGTGAAATGTTTGTTTCATTTTTAATCTGGATCCTTTGCCCTGACTGATAAATCTGAAGTGCTTTTAAGAATGTGATGAATTGGGCTTCTGGTGATGTCTGTGGGAAAAGGAGAACAAGACACAGCAGCTTGGAACTACATCCATTGCTACATAGTTGCAGGCCTTTTAAAGTGAAATAAGTAAGAGCCAACCACTCTGAGATGACTTAAGCAAAGAGCAAAGTTTATCTGAAACATGCCCCGAATCCTTTCAGTATACTTCATCTCTCAGTAAAGGGAATGTGTTGAAGGCCTATGGACTGCGCTGGAATGATGGAAAAAACTCAGTGCTATTAAGACTAGGTTTGTGTCACCCCATGGTACCATGAAATTTTGTGAGCAGTGAAATGGGTATTTCTGGTGTGGTCGTCCAATGTTGGAGGTGAGCTTCATAAACAACAGAGAGTAGGGTGTGTCTGAGTCACCCTTGGTATCACTTGGCCTGATATGTCTGCCAAGCACAAAGATGAGCAGCAGCTGAAACTGTATTTGGCTCTTCTGATGCATAGAGGTAGTCAAATTTAGTGATTACAGTTCCCAACTAGAGTTTTTGTTTTGGACCTAGAGATTTTTAGATTGAGTGCTAAATATGATGCATCATTGCAGATCGTAGTAGGATTTGATGTGATTTGATTTATATTTAGAAAGAGCAACAGTGTTGAACCAGTCAGGTTCAGTCAGGAGAAACAAACCACAATGGAATATTCATATGCTGTGTAAGGATGCTTTGGTCAACCACAGATCCCTTACGTGATGGTGGTCCCACAAGATCATGATACTATATTTTTTATTGCATCTTTTCTAAGTTGAGATACACAAACACTTGTCATTATGTGGCAGTTGCCCACAGTACTTAGTACAGTAACATGCTGTCCAGGTTTGTACCTGGGTTTGTAGACTACAAGTGTTGAAGAGTATTATATCTAGCTTTGTGTAAGTAAACCCTATTATGTTTGTGCAAGGACGATGTCCCCTAGCTAGTTATTTCCCAGAACAAATCCCTGTCATTAAATGACACATGACTGTAATTTGAACATAATTTTATACATAATTTTACTGCATAAAAATTATGAAATAATGAAGGAGTATTTCCTACCAAAAGGTACACAGGGAATTCTCAAGGAAACAGGAATAAGGTGTCCAGAGCAGTAACTGCTCATAGGGCTAAAGGACATTCAGCCAAAGAGCAAACTCGGAAGAAGCCCCTCCTTAGGTTTAAGGTTGATTCATACAATGTGACGTAGTGAATGGACCAGAAGCTCACTGAGCTCATATAGGCTGGGCTGTCGAGGAGGAGGCCACCCACTACAGAGATGGTGAAATTCAGTAGAGGGTTTGTGTCACCGGGTCGTCTGCATGCTGCTGGCAAGAGAGGTGCCCATCGGAAAGGAAGGAAGTTGCTTAGCACTTTGTGAGAACAGCGCTGGAATAAGGGAGAGAAGCCCCTGCCTCGTGCAGTGTCCCTCTAGCGCCCTCTACCGACAAGGTCTAATATTGTGCCCGCTTACAAAAGAAATTACGTATGGTTAGGTCCAGCTCCAATGCCAAGATGCAGGGCAGAGAAGCATATAATTTGAGGTCAGAGACAATAAATTGGTAACAGGAATAAGTGATGAAATAAAGGTTTTCTTGGAGAAGGAAGAATCTGGAGGGGGAAGAGGGTGGAACTGTGGGTAAAGTAGGATGAGACTGAATGATTCACTGACGTGGTGCTGAAACGTGGCTGAAACAGTGGGCCCAGAAAGGAGATGAATTTGAGGGACGTTAACGAGGTAGGCTAACGAGGAACTGTGGCTGATGAAATGCAGACGTTCGACAGGGAAGAGTAAGGGGTGTAGCTTAGGTTTAATGGACTTCATATCTTGTAAAAATAACATATTTAGGTTTCAGGGGATACAAATATGTAGTGGGGTTATGGATTTACGTAACTGCTACAAAACAAAAGGAATGAAAACCAAATTTCCACCTTATTAAATGAGAAAAGGTCTATCAGAGTTCTTAAAGTTTGTAAAAAATATAAAATGTCAAGTAAAAGTGGAAGCTGTATTACTTTTTTCAAAAATATCAGAAGCTGTAATTTATACTAAGGATCACCACTAAAGTTCAGTGTACGTTGTGTGTAGGCATTTGTAGGTGTGTGTTTCTAGATGTACCTTTGTTGTTTTGAACAGAAAGAAAGTTTAAAGTGTGTGTGTGTGTATATATATATATGCATATATTTCCCAAAAGAATGAAGTTTCTATATTAAGAAAACTAGTAAATATAATATTTAACATACAGAAACATTTTATTTCAGGTTAAAAGCTGAAGAATACGTGTGTGTGTGTATATATATATATATATATATATATATATATAGTATATTAATGAGTTAAGAAGGCAACAAAACAAAATAAAAAAGTAAAAAAAAAGCCAAATATAATATTCCTCTAACATTCATTTCTTCAATCATACCTTATAGCAGTGCTCAGCAGGAGTGTGTTCACTTGTTTCCTGTGTATAAATCTTGATTCATTTTTTGTGCCAATTTCCTGAGGGCAGGACAGGTATACACATCATTTGTTCTTCACAATTTAATAACAACTTATCAATAAAGACTTAATTTTCTTGTTCAACAAATGCATTGCTCTGGGCCAGCTCAAGCCTAAATAGTACTTGGAACCAACATGAAAAATACAATCTTCCTGTCCTTGAAGAGTCCATTATTTATGAAGAAAAATGTAAACAGAGCCAATTTTGATAAAATATTTTTGGGTGTTCAAAGTGATGATTCATTTTCTCTAGTCAGACTCCTCAATTTTGAGTATACTTTTGGAGCTAGGAAATATCATCCATTCTACCCACCAAAGCTTGTGAGTTTACTGGGCACAAGACACCATAAGGGCTAATCAGAACCTCAGCAGTGCTTGTGTGCAAAAATCAAAGGAATGTTCACATATTGTATGGAATTGTACTAGAGGGAACATAAGAAAGTCTACAGCTTTATAAACTTGACAAGAATGTTGAGAAGAATAACAAGATAATCTTTCACAAAATTCTTTGAAGATAGAAAGTGCCTATGTAAGTGCTAATTATTATTATTAGCCCCATGACCTTTTCCCTTTTCCCTTTACTGTTAGATCTATCATAAAATTTTTAACTTCAAGGGAAATTATTGTTCTTTAGATGAGCATTTTTATGAAGTCAAATGTTAATATATGCATTTAGGGGAAAAAACTGCCTTCTTATTATTCTTTTTTATCCTCCCTAGAAGGCAGAAAATGTGTCATTTATCTATTCTCTAAGGTGTCTAGCAAAGAATTCACATTTTATCATTCTATACATGTGTTGGCAATGGCTGGTTTGCCTTTAGGAGAAGCAAAATGTGTATTTAGATCTTAACTGGGACTATAAACTAGTGAGATTTAAAAAAAACCGAATTTAGGTAACTGAAAAGGCTTGCATTTTAAAGTGGTCACTGCAGGGAAGTGTGGAGTCTACCAGGGATCTGACCTACTCCACAGACTGGTTTTCCTCATTTGGAATTGCTTTCAGAAACACTTGTCCAAAAAAAATAGTAGAAGCTTGCATCATTACTTCATGTCATATCTTGTACTTAGAAAAGAGCATGAGGGACCAAAAGTGGGAAATATGTCTAAAGGGAGGGTTCTGCATTGGTGTGTGTAAAGCTCAGAGAGTCAGTGAGTTAGAAACCCATTGCAACAAAATGAGGCAAATAATCTCAATGTCATTCACACTCACATAAACTTGAGAAAATTTAAAACCCAAGCAATGAAAGATTATAGAGCACTTTCAAATTTGGAATTGCTGTTATACTGAATGTCATGGGGGAAAAAATGATAATCATGTTTAACAGACATTGCCTAGAGAAGGAAAGAAGGCAAACAGGAGGAACAGCAATAACACAGGCATTCATGTGATGAGTGCGCACACACACACACACACACACACACATCGCCTACCCATTTCTCTGTTTCTTTTCAGGGAATTTAATCAGAAGTTAGAAAAAATCAACTCAAGACTCCCCAGCCCCAGTTGTTTCCTTCTTCCTTTCTTCTACCATAGGCAATAGTAGATAAAAATTTGGGGTTACTATAGAAATGGTAGGTAGAAGTTTTGTGTTACTTTCTACTTTTTTTCTAATCAACTTAGTTTGTTGCCAGGAAAGAGGAGGAAAGAAAACTAGATAATGAGCAGCCAGAACATAGAGTTGGCTAAATAGTCACAGGCTTTAATTCCATATCCTGTTGCATACATTCAAGGTTTATAATTGGTTTACTGAGGCTTCTGTGACAAAATACCACAAACTGAGGGACTTAAACAGCAGGAATTTGTTGTCTCACAGTTCTGGAGACCAAAAATCCAAGATCAGAGTGTTGGTAGGGTGGATTCCTTTTGACAGCTATGAAGGAGAATCTGTTTCCTACTTCTGTCCTAGTTTCTGGGGGTTTGCTGGCAATGCTTGTAGACTTGTCGCCTTGATCTCTATCTTGATGCTCCTTCTCCTGTGTGCATATCTGTCTCCAAGTGTCCTCTTCTGTTAGGATGTCAGTCATAGAAAATTAAGACTCACTGTCATTATCTCATTTTAACATGATTGCCTTTGTAAAAGCCTGTCTCTAAGGTCACATTCTGAGGTATTAGGGGTTAGAACTTCAACACATAAATTTTAAAGGAACTCAATTAAACTCATAACAAGCCTAGCATGGAGATGCACAGAGAAAAGAGAATGTAGGGAAACAGAAAGCCCAACAGCTGAAAGCTTTGCTCAATGACACACATGAACAGGAAGTCATTCTTCTGCCATTTATAAGTTGTCATAGGGTCTGAGATAAGAAACTTTTATCATATGCATCTCGGGTAAATTTCTAAAGCACTTACTTGTGCCTATCTTATGACATTCACAATTTTATACCTTGTCCTACCATTCATTATGTACACAATTTATCTCTCTCATCAAATTATAAAAGCAGAGTCTAATCCACCTTTGTTTCTATTCCTTGACCTAGCACAGTACCTTGTACAGAATAGACACCCAAAAAATTATCACTGAATCTATAAATGACCATCTGGATTTTATAGTTACTGAGTTCTGAGTGTTTATAAACTCATTGTCAAGCACTACATCAGCCAGGATGAGTTAGGTTGTGCTCCAGGTTCAAACAGCTCCAAACTCTCAATGACTTAATGTAACAAAGTTTATTTTTTGCTGAGGCAAAATCTTCTACAGGTGCAAGCAGTTCCTTAAGGGGGGTCATTTGCCACAGGGAAGCAAAGCATCCCAGGCGACTCCATCTGGTTTTCCCATGACAGGCGAAGAGACCATGGAAGAGCCTGTACTGGATAGTAAGTGCTTCCACTGAAAAGTGACATAGAGTGACACAAGTCACTGTGGTTCCAGCCTTTTGTCCAGAATTAGTCACATGACCCTACTCAGCTGTAGGGGAGCTAAGAAACAGTGTCTTTTACATGTTATGAAGGAGAGGAGGAATAGAAATGCTATCAAGCAACTATAATGGCATTTTTTTTCTTAACAAATATATCCTATTTTAACATCGCATTTTAGACAGTATATATTAAGCTCTCACTGTACACCAGCATTCTAGATGCTGGGATCTAACAATGAAAAAGACAAACTGGAGGCTAAATTTCTGTGTGGGGGAAGGATAAGAAAAGACTGACTAAATAAATGAAGTATTTACATGCAGTGGTAAATGCCACAGCGAAAATACAACAGGAAAATTTGATGGTGAATAACTTCCCTGTAATCACAGTGCCAGTATGCTCTAAGAATCTTAGTCTTCTCTTAGGAAGTTATGCTTATTTTTGCTTTCTCACATAACTTAAAATGTAATATGGTCATTCTTATATGATATTAACTACATACTAAACAGAACCTTCAAATAACCGGAATTTGGACTCCTCCATTCATATTTTTAAGTATTAAAGTCAAGCGATGAGAAACATAACTCACACAGAATATTTATACAAAGAGAAAATAATTAAAAAAATGAAAACGCACCACCTCATTTCATTTATCTATTGCTGTATAATAAACCATTCCCAAACTTTTTTTAAAATAATAACAGTCATACATTTGCTCATTATAATGCAATTTGGGCAAGGGTGGGTGGGAAAAGTTCATCTGTGCACAATGTCTTTTGGGCTGGAATATCTACAGTGTCTTTTTTATTCAAATGACTATTGACTCAGATTCATTAGTATAATTGTCGGGCTATCTGGTCATCTCTACCTCCAAGGGCTGTCTTCAAGTGGCTAGTTTGGACTTCCTCACAGTGGGTTTCAAGATGGAGTATTCTAAAAGGATAAGCCCAGGTGCCTGTCAATCCTTTGCTTGCATCACATTTGCTAATGTTCCATAAACCAAAGTTAGTCACGTGGTCAAGCCCAGAGTCAATCTGGGAGAGAATTGCACAAGAGCATGGTGGGAGGCATAGTTCACTGATAGCAATCAAAATATTCTTTATCATTGTCAACCCACTGACCTCTAATCATTCTCATTCCTATTACAGAGGCAATAAATTAAACTCTGTTCTTGATGAGACCCCCAAATTCTCATTCCACTGTAGCTTCAGACTCAGACTTGAAGTCTAGGATCTTATTATATAAATCAGGTCCAGGTAAGGATGAGTCTCCTTAAGTGTGGCTGCTTCTTATCTGAATATCTATGAATTGAAGTGACAAGGTGTATTTATCCCTTCTGCCCATAATTGCCAACCCATAATGGTGAAGCAAGGATCAAAATGCTGCAATAAAAGTTCCCATTAAAGAAGAGTGAAATTAGAGAAATATAGCACTCACCAGTTTTCAGCAACCTTGAAATCTAGTTGGATACATTTTATCAGTCTATACATATTTTCTCTCTAGTTCTGATAGCTGGGAGGGATTCTCCATGGCTCATAATTGCAACTGAGTGACTTTGGCAATCTTCATCCTGCTCATTGAAGATTGAGAGCACAGAGGCTTCCTTTTATTTCGAAGTATCTTTGTTTCTTTTAGTACAGTCTGGCAACTCTTGTGCTAGTACAATTCTCTTTAAAACTTTGTGGGTTTCTTATAAATCTTCTTAGGGGTTCACGTCATTAGACAAAAGTCATACCTATAAAACTGTTCAAGACTGACCTTTTTCTAATTTTGTCTGTGAGTCAGGGTGCCCTGGGACAATGCCCTGAATATTTTTAGAAGGTATTTTATTTTTTCCTAGCTGAGAAAGACTGAGGATCCTGAGAAGTTCTTTTGTCTATCCAAGAAAGTTTATGAGGGAAGGCCCTAAATCTTTCTGAGATCTCTTAATCAGCATCATTGTTTTGATTTTGACTTTGAGAGCCATTTTAATGGTAGTGCCCTGGATTTGATGCTTTCCATGACATAATTTTTTACTTAGAGGATATTTTCCCAACGATCACTGGAGGTAAGAATTTATTTTGTTTTTGAACCCCAAAGTCCTTTGCATTTTCTTTGAATTCTGCTCAAAAACTGAATAGTTAACTCTTTGGTTTATCTTGCTCTTTCCATAACTTATCTTAGGCAACTAATGGATGCCAGGTTCTGCTTTCAACATTCTGCATGGATATCACCATAGTTGGATCCTTAAATTAATTGGGCATCTTTTTATTTTCCATGTTACCTTAGGTGAAAATTTTGCTAATTAATCTCCGCTTATGTAACTTAGGTTTTCTTTTCTCCAGGTTCTGGAAATAATTTCTTTGCTCTTCTAACTACCACTATCTTCTTAAGGTTTATCAATTCTCTTCCTTTATACAATTCCAAATCCCATGAGTTTTGGGTTTTGTTGTAGCAGTGCTCCACTTTAGGGGAACAATTTTTAAGTTTCGAAATACCTCAGGGACTGTTTCTCTAACTGGTTTGCCAGTATGTAATTGAGGTCTCCTTTTCTCCAGTTTCCAATAGCTCTTTTGTACTGCCTTTACATTTCCCACTAATTCTAAAGCTCAAACCTAAATCTTTTAAAAGTTATATCCCTAGGGCAATAAGTACACATATAATTTGGTCTCCTATATGATGACCTTCTGGATCATCATTTTTAGTACTGCACAGCTATTGTTGCAGTTACTAAAATTTCTCAATTGCCAAATACTCAGGTTTTCTTTTTAAGCATTTACATTGTATTAGGTATTATAAGTAATCTAGAGATAATTTAGAGCATATGGGAAAATGTGTACAGATTATGTGCAAATATTACATCATTTTGTATGAGAAACTTGAGCATCCATGAACTGTTTAAAGTTTTTTTTTTTAACTTCAAAATATTAAGGGGACACAAATGTTTTTGGTTACATGGATCACTTTTGTAAATGCTCGAGTTGTAGCTATAGGTAAGCCCATCACCCAAATAGTGTTCCTCATGTCTGGTAGGTAGGTTTTCATTCCTCCCCTCCTATCCCCTCCCCTTGCTTGATTTCCACGGAGTTTTACTGCCCTCTGGGCACCTGCATGTTGATCAGTTAGTTCCAATTTAATAGTGAGTACTTGTGGTATTTGCTTTTCCATTTTTAGATAATTCACTTAGGATAATGGTTTCTAATTCCATTTACAATGTTGCAAAAGGCATTAGTTCATCATTTTTTTGTGGCTGAGTAGTACTTCATGGTGTGTGTGTGTGTATATGCACACACACATATATACATACATATCTGTATATATACCAAATATATACACATATATGTATATATATACACACATACACACCAAATTTTGCTAATCTCCTTATGAATTGATAAGCACTTGGGTTTTTCCACATCTTTGCCATTGTGAATTATGCTGCAAGAAACATTCACACAGACACATCTTTTTGACAAAATAACTTCTTGGCCAGGTGTAGTGGCTCATGCCTATAATCCTAGCATTCTGGGAGGCTGAGGCTGGAGGATTGCTTGAGATCAGGTCTTTGAGACTAGCCTGAACAAGAGCAAGATCCTATCTCTATTAAAAATAGAAAAGTTAGCTGAGGATGGTGGCATGCACTTGTAGTCCCAGTTACTTAGGAGGGCAAAAGAGGATGACTGCTTGAGTCCCAAAGTTTGAGGTTGCTGTGAGCTAGGCTATAGTCATGGCACTCTAGCCCAGGTGGCAGAGCAAGACTCTATCTCATAAACACACACACATTAAAAACTCAGTTCTTTTCCTTTGGGTAGATACCCAGTAGTGGGATTGCTGGATCTAATGGTAAGTTTGATTTTATTTCCTTGAGGAGTCTTCATACTGTTTTTCATAGAGGTTGTACTCATTTGCAGACCTACCAATAGTGAATGAGCTTTCTTTTCTCTTGGCATCTGTGCCAGCACCTATTGCTTTTATACTTTTAATAAAAGCTATTCTAACTTGTATAACATGATATCTCATTGTGGTTTTTATTTGCATTTACCTGATTATTAGAGATATTGAACAATTTTTCTATGTTTATAGGCCATTTGTTTATCTTCTTTTGAAAAGCTTCTCTTCATATCTTTTGCCCACCTTTTAATGGGTTGTTGATTTTTTCTTGCTGATTTGCTTGAGTTCATTGTAGATTCTGGTTATTAGACCTTTATTTGATATATAGTTTGGAAATATTTTCTCTCATTCTGTAGGTTGTCTCTTTGCTCTGTTGCTCATTTCCTTCGCATGCAGAAGCTTTTGAATTTGGTAAAGTCCCATTTACTTATTTTTGTTGTTGTCGTGATTGCCATTGGGGTCATTTTTATAAATTCTTTGCCTAGGCCTGTAGCTACAAGAGTTTTTCCTACATTTTATTCTAAAATTCTTATGGTTTCATGCTTATAATTTAAGTCTTTTATACATCTTGAATTAATTTTTATGAGTGGTGAGGAATAGGAATCTTGTTTCATTCTTCAGAATGTGGCTATCCAATTTTCCCAACATCATTTATTTAATCAGAATTTTTTATTCCAGTGCATATTTGAGTCTGGTTTGCCAAAAATCAGTTAGCTGTATGTGGATGGTTTTATGTCTGGATTCTCTATTCTGTTCCCTTGGTCTATGTCTTTATTTTTGTGCCAGTACCATCCTGTTTTGGTTGCTATAGCCTTGTAGTATTGTTTGGAATCTGATAACGTAATGCCTTCAGTGTTGCTCTTTTTGCTTAAGATTACTTTAGCTGTTGTTCTTTTCTGGTTCCAAGGGAAGCATAGAATAATTTTTTCTAAAATTGTGAATTATAACATTGGTACTTTGGTAGGGATTCTATTGAATCTGTAAATCACTCTGAGCAGTATGGACATTTTAACAATGTTGATTCTATTGATATGATATCATATAATTTTTCCATTTGTTTATTTCATGTGCTATTTCTTTCCTTTGTGTTTTGTAGTTCTCTTTGTACAAATCTTTCACCTCCTTGGTCATGAATATTCCTAGGTATTGTATTTTCTTTGTAACTATTGAGAATGGAATTGGGTCTTTGACATACAATCTCTCAGTCAGGAAGGAACAGAAGAGACCAATAGTGAGCAGCATCTGGCCCAACAAAAAAAGCCTTGGACCAGATGCAATCACAGCTGAATCCTACCAGACCCATAAAGAAGAACTGGTAACTATACTGCAAAAATTATTACATAACATCAAGAAAGATGAACTCATTTGACAAGGCAAGTATCACCTTGATACCAAAGCCAGAAAAGGACACACACAAAAAGAAACTACAGACCAACATCCCTTGATATGAAGAAAGACATGAAAATCCTTAACGAAATACTAGCAAACTGAACTTGACAGCATATCAAAAAAAATAATCCACCATGACCAAGTAGGCTTCATCCATGGGATGTGAGGATTATTCAACATATGTAAATCAATAAATGTGATTTACCACATAAACAGAATTAAATGCAAAGACCACAAGATCATCTCAATAGATGCAGAAAACATATTCAACAAGATCTAGCATCATTTTATTATACAAACCCTCAAGAAACTAAATATAGAAGGAACATATCTAAAAATTATAAAAGCCATGTGTGACAACCCACATGAACATTATGATGAATGGGGAAAAGCTGAAAGCATTCCCTCTGAGAACTGGACCAAAACAAGAGCACTGGCTATTACCAGTTCTATTCAACATAGTACTGAAAGGGATAGCCAGACCAATATGGCAAGAGAAAGAAATAAAGAGTATCCAAATTGGGAAAGGGATGGTTAAATTATCAGTTTTTGCTGATGATATGATCTTATAGTTAGAAAGCCTCAAAGACTCTACCAAGAGCCTCCTTGAAGTGACAAATAAATTTAGCAAAATCTCAGTACAAAATCAGTATACACAAATCAGCAGCATTTCTATACACCAATAACAGTCACATTGAGATTTAGGTGTTTTAAAAGTAATATTTCAGTCAACATTCTCTCTCTCCACCTCCCTCAAAACACTGAGTACTTTCTAACATCTGTGTCTACAGTATTTAACTTTAGATACAGAGATAAATATTTTCTGGCATGACACTTATTCTGATGAGAATCTTATTCATTATTTATCCTAAAAACTAAATTAACTAGAAAAGCTATTTTGCTTGTTTGACAACCCAAGGGAAAGTTTCAAAATAAGCAAAATTTTGGTTTGAGTCACTTCACTTGTTGGCTAACTTCTACTTTTGGTAATCCTGTTCCTGAAGTCCACTGTCCTTACATTTTACCTAGTAAGCCTTTGCCCTCTGCTTGATTTCCCCCAGAGAGGGCTTATCCATTGTTTTCCTGCTTTTCTTTACACTAATATGTCCATCTCTGTACTTTCTTCTTTGATTCCTCTAGAGCCTTGCCTTTGACTAAGTTTCTCCAAACTTACTTTCAGTACTTCAGTTCAGGAAGGCAGTTGGGCTGGCCAACTGATGGCCCATTACTGTGATCTTGAGTAATTGTTGCTTTCTCTGATAAAATAGTAAGATTTAGATAGAGATTTTTTCTGGAGATGTACTATCTCAACCCAAAGCATGTCTAAAATTATAACTGGGCATGTGATGGGGATATGTAGAGGTGAGTTGGCTTTTCAGGGTTCCTTAAGTTGCTATGGCAACTCTATGTGGTCTTTGTTTCTTTGGTGATTCTCCAGGTGACCCATGTATTGGAGAAGTCATGCTCTCAAGTGTGGATAGAACCAGAGGCTGTACAATTAAATTGACCCAATATTTCAGTCAGTCCAGAGAGGTTTTCAATGTAGGTCTGGCTTTACCCCTTTACTTAATAAAATACCACATTGCTCCTCAAGTTGCTGAAAGAATCTGATTAGTAAGAGAATAAACTCTATGCTTCATGGCCATCAGAATTTGGACTGCAAGTGTAATTAACTTTGGGGCCAGAATTTGCTTTTCATATTTACTTGAGATAAATCTATGTTATCTCTTTTAAATATTTGACATCTGAGGAAGATTTCCACCCTCACCCCTTTTCTACCTTGGTATATTTTTCTTTTATCATTGTTTTATGGCATAGTTTGCGATGACTGGCCTAGAAATCAGAAATCACTCACGATAGTGAGTGTAACCCTCTGGTAGGGTTTTCAGCTATTCACCTGCACTGGGAGTTTTATCTGTGAAGATGACATAGAGGCAGCAGAGCCCATGGAAGGCAGTTGGGCTGGCCAACTGATGGCCCAGAGCCTGGCTCCAGAGCAGACAGAAGATACTATAGCTCTGCTCTGCCTCTTGCCACCTGTGGGAACAGGAACAGTCAGACTTGGAAACTGCTACATTTCTATAATTGTGGAATGTTCTCAAGTGAAGAGAATAGTGGAAAAGATTCACTAATTTCTGCAAACAATAGTTTCTAAATGTATAAAATGCAGATAATAACATCTGCCCAGCTTTCCTAAAGATGAATTATATTTATAGTGCTGGCCATTTGGGAGGCGGAGGTGTTCATAAATTTCTGAGAGAGTTTCTGCAAACCAAAATAAAAATATGTTCCTGCAAGAAGGGATAGGTTTAGCTGACTTTCTGACTCAGCTTGAATTCCTATTGGTGGCCAAGTAAAGTTGCTTTTTCATGCTTTTTGGGAAGTAACCCAGACAAAGGGACCTTCTTTTGTACTTTTGCTACTATTTGGAAGAATTTTTTTTAAATAGTAATAAAAATAGAATCTAAAAATGTTCCCTTTCTTTGGGTGTAGTTAGGTGTGAAACAACTTAAAGCCATCATCTAAACAGTAATGACAAAGCTGGTTTTTTTTTTTTTTTTCAGGTAGGAAAGGTATAATCCTATTATCTTTGTGTGGTTATCAGCACCACTTGAAATTCCAATTAGCGCAGCTAATCACCATGGGCTCCTCTGGTACTTAGCTGGCAAACAACGAAGTCTAATTAATACTTTGGAGTAGTGGGTAAATGGCATTTATTTTATTCCTGCAGACACATTTTCTAAGTAAAATTCTGATTTGGGGCTTGTTGCATTGGAGAAGAACAATTTTTATAGAAGAAGAACAACAAAAGGATTGTGTATGAAACTGACAAGATCACAGGATCCATAAGTGATCTTGTCCAGTGTAAGGGCACAGAGGTCATAGGGAGAAGGGTGGGCCACTCAAGGGCCAGTCAAAGGCATACTACTCATCCATTTATTGTTTTTTAAAAAAGAAATCTATAAAATAAGAGATGAATTATTTATTAAAACTCAATTGTAAAGAGATTCATTACTGTTTGATCCTTTAATGATAATTCATTTGATTAGAAATAAGATAAAATATTATTAATAACCTGGGATTTGGGGGGGTTTAATGCAAATGACTTAGAGCAAGGGATCTCTGGCAAGTCTATTATAATAACCTGGGTGATCTCCAGGCAAAATAATACCTTTCTTGTGGCCAGTAGGTATTTTAAATGGAAACTAGGCTGGGAGGAGCCAAGATGGCGGTCTGTAGCCAACTTTCTGCAGAGGCTCCCATCCAGAAAGAGAGTTAAAGGACAGAAATTGAGCAAGAAACCTGATGGTTTGGATCTGAGCCAAAAGAGAAGGCTGAAGAACACACATCAACCCTGCTGGGGTGACCTTCAACCCCAAGGTTGCAAACAAAAGGTGCAGAGCACATCACTAAGTGGACGGGAGTCCCCTTCCCCATGAGAATGGCTCACAGTACACTCCATACCTCCATACAAGAAGTGAGCAGAGTTCAGATGTCTTCCCACTCTACCCCTCTAAAAACCAGACTTCCTTCCCCTACTAGGGTGCCATGGCACTCTCCTGCCAGGCATAAAACTGTATATATTCTTTACCTGCAAGTTTGAATTCCTGGCAAACCCCTCCACTCTCACCCCAAGGTCTGGAAGCCTGACCCCACGCAGTCCAGATTCTTGGACATTTTCTCAAGGGTTGTGGACCGGGTGCCAATTGTTGCTGATCTGTGCTGATTTTCTGGCTCAGGAGTGGTGACAGGAAAGTGAGCTGAGAGGAGGCCTAGCTGGAGAGGCAGTCCTCTGAAGCACGGAGCTGCAGCCACAGCCCGGGAACAATGGCAGTGGGGCTCGCAACCCTGGGGAGGTTTTGAGGAGACAATCTCAGTCTCTGTGGGCTGCCCAGGGAAGCCAAGTGACTTCTCCAGTGGCAGCCACCAGCAGAGCAGTCCTGTGGCAGAGACACAGGACCTGAGAGTGAAGGGTATGCCTGAGGTGGTACCAGCTGAGGCAGAGCACAGGGATTAGAATACATGCACTGAGAAAGCCAGGCGGACACTGCTTTACTTAGCTTCAGTCGCACCTGGCCCTCAGGGGATGAAAGTTGAGACAAAGGGCTGGAAGTCACAGACTTAGTCAGACCCATTTGCTGTCCAACATCTGATCCATAGGGGAAAGAAACAAATTCTGTGAACTTGTTTTTCTGTTCCATCAGCAACATCAATTAGGGACAGGGCTGGAACTGAGTGAATTGCCCCAGCCCCTATCAAGTGCCCAGGTTGTCAGGCCTCACCTCCCTCTGCCAAACAGTGATGGAGAGTGGCAGACTGGCTGAGGAGCCACAGACCTCCTTGTGACCCAGGTAGGTGCAAACCTCTGGAGCATCTGCTCATTGGAGGAAACTGGATGACAGCCCAGTGGGGTTACCAGTGACTGGGTGTGACAGAGGGGCGAGGAGAGGAAGGAGGCATCAATCTTCCCAGACTAATCTACTTCCTGGGGGGGCCCTCCTGAGCTCGCAGAGCACCAGAGTGAGTTATACTAGACCTTCCAGCAGACCCTATACTATCCTTCCAGCAGATCCTTGCTAAAAAGCCAGAGACTTTTTAACTATTCCATTTGAGGTCAGTGCTGGCTGGGACAATTGATTGGGACCTCTTCAACTGGGCCAATCACCCAAGGACTTTCCAAAGTGGTACCTGGGTGTGTGGTAGTGGAAAAGTTTGATTTTCCTTTTCCAATTGTTGCTTATGGGAGGCACGGGGAATTAACTGTTGATATTTCTCCACAGCTCAGATTGCAATCCAGAGTAACTGATTCTCTAGGGTAAGACAGAGACCAGCTGAAAATAAGACAGAGCCACTTAACCTCACCACAAAAAGAAGGTCCTCAATTTTGCAAGCACTAGCACTGTAAGGATCCTTGGCAAAACTCTAAGGGAAAAGGTACAGACACCAGTCCCAGCTTTCAGGCAAAGGACAGGTCAATCACTATTCCTAGATATGCCAAACCCAACTTGTCCTTATCTACTCATCCAGCCAAATGGTGTAAAATAATCATGGGGAGGAATCAGTGGAAAAGCTCTGGTAACATGAACAACCAGAGTAGATCAACCCCACCAAAGAACAATTTGGCAGGCAAAAATGACGATCCTACGCATAAACAGATGGCTGAGATGTTGGAAATCGAATTCAGAATTTGGATTGCAAACAAGATTAATAAAATAGAGGAAAAGTTGGAGTTAGAAATTCAGAGTGCATTTCAAAAATTGTCTTAGGAAGTCAAGGAATTCAAAGACCAAATGACCAAAGATTTAGACGCATTGAGACAAGAAGTTGCAGCCCTCAAAGATCTGAGAAACATAGTAGAATCCCTCAGCAACAGAATGGAGAAAGCAGAAGAAAGGATTTCTGAAATTGAAGACAAAGCTTTCAAATGCTCCCAAACCTACAAAGAGGAAGAGAAATGAAAGGCAAAAACGAATCATTCTCTCAGATAGTTCTGGGATAACTTGAAGAAAACCAATATTCACCTTATAGGGATACCTGAAAATGACGAAGTGGCATTACAAGGCACAGAGTCTCTTCTTTGTGAGATTATGAAAGAGAACATTCTAGACATGCCCAAAGATTCTGAAATTCATATAGCAGACAGTTTCAGAACCCCAGCATGACTCAACCCAAAGAAGACATCCCCCAGGTACATAGTAATTAAGTTCACTAAAGTTAATATGAAGGAGAAAGTTTTGAAAGCAACTAGACGCAAGAAATCTATAACCTTCAAGGGGAAGAATATTAGAATAACTGCAGATCTCTCTGATCAAACCTTTCAAGCTAGAAGGGAACGGTCATCGATTTTTAATCTCCTAAAACAAAATACCTTGCAACCCAGGATCTTGTATCCAGCTAAACTGGGTTTCATTTACGATGGAAAAATTAAATAGTTTAATGACATCCACATGTTGAAGAAATTTGCTATACCTAAATCAGCTCTCCAGGATATTCTCAGACCTATTCTCCATAATGCCCAGTGTAATCCTCCAATGCAAAAGTAAATTCATCCAGAAACTTTTTATCGAAGTCCAACTTCCACAGCGACAACTGGATTAAAAATGTCCATTAGATTTTCTAAAGACTTATCAATATTTTCAATTAATGTCAATGGCTTAAATTGTCCTCTAAAGAGGCATAGGTTGGATGACTGGATATAAAAACTCAGGCCAGATATCTGTTGTATACAAGAATCTCATCTTACCTCAAAAGATAAATATAGACTCAAGGTGAAGGGATGGTCATCTATATTCCAGGCAAATGGAAAACAGAAAAAAGCAGGTGTTGCAATCTTATTTGCAGATACAATAGGCTTTAAACTAACCAAAGTAAGGAAGGATAAAGACAGACATTTCATACCTGTTAAAGGTAATACTCAATATGATGAGATTTCAATTATTAAAATTCATGCATGCAACCAGAATGCACCTCAATTTATAAGAAAAACTCTAATAGACATGAGTAACTTGATTTCCTCCAGCTTCATAGTAGCTGGAGATTTTAATAATCCTTTAGCAGTGTTGGATACATCCTCCAATAAGAAGCTAAGTAAAGAAATTTTAGATTTAAACTTAACCATTCAACATCTGGATTTAACAGACATCTACAGAACATTTCATCCTAATAAAATTGAATACACATTCTTCTCATCAGCCCATGGAACATACTC
>CAUYON010096068.1:0-27055 GCA_963573935.1 Arctocebus calabarensis
GCCTCTGCTGGAGTGCACAGGGCCGTGACTGCTCAGGTACCGTCACCCCCCCCCATCAGGTTGCCTCTGCGGGAGTGCACAGGGCTGTGACTGCTCAGGTACCATCACCCCCTCCAATCAGGTTGCCTCTGCGGGAGTGCACAGGGCTGTGACTGCTCAGGTACCGTCACCCCCTCCAATCAGGTTGCCTCTGCTGGAGTGCACAGGGCCGTGACTGCTCAGGTACCGTCACCCCCTCCAAACAGGTTGCCTCTGCGGGAGTCCACAGGGCCGTGACTGCTCATGTACCATCACCCCCCATCAGGTTGCCTCTGCGGGAGTGCACAGGGCGGGTGACTGCTCAGGTACTGTCACCCCCGCATTGGGCTGCCTCTGCTGGAGTGCACAGGGCGGGTGACTGCTCAGGTACTGTCACCCCCTCCAATCAGGTTGCCTCTGCTGGAGTGCACAGGGCCGTGGCTCGTGACTGCTCAGGTACCGCCCCCCCCCCCCCATTGGGCTGCCTCGCTGGAGTGCACAGGGCAGGTGACGCAGAGCCTTGCTGGTGCATTTCCTCAGCTGTCGTTCATCCGGCCAGCACAGAGAGCCCGACGCTGCCATTAAGTGCTTTCCTTGTCGGCCTCAATTACTGCCCCCGTGGCGTTCAGCAATTCCGTGTCCTTTGCCCACTTTACAGATTAGGAAACAGCCCTCAGGAGATTGAATTGATTGTCTGAGATTACACAGAGCAACAGCAAAGGAGCCCAGCTGTGGGACGGCAAAACCTGTGATTCTGAGCCTTGCACCACACTGCTTTGTTAGAACATCTCAAGCAAAGAGAACTATTCCAGTTTCTGGAAAAGACCGAGGGACAGAGAAGGACTTATCCCCATGCAAGAGGAATGTGCAAACTCCAAGACCACCTGCTTTGATTTTACTTAACAGGACGAGAAACCGCCAAGCCTGTAATCACCTGCAGGTGGACATACAGAACGTTTTCCAAACGTCCTTGACTTTCTACTTTTTGCTTGGAGGTTTTTTTTTCCTAAAGATGAATAACCTTAAACTTCCTGGATAAATTTACCTTTGTACATATATGTATAGTCATGTGCCATATAATAACATTGCTGTCAGTGATGGAGCACACGAATGATAGTGATCTCATAAGATACTGTATTTGACTGTACTTCTATGTTTAAACACACAGACAGCACCGCGTTGCAATTGCCTGCAGTATTTAGGGCAGTGGTGTGTTGTCCTGCGGTGTGGCCATCTGGGTCTATGTAAGTGTACTCTGGGGGGTTAATGACAAGATCACCAGACACGTTTCTCAGAACAAACCACGGTGGATAAGTGAAGCATGACTGTGTGTAATGGATAATTTTAGCATCAATTTTGCTAGACCATGGTACCCAGTTTTTGGTCAAGAACCAGTCCAGGGGTTATATTTTAGATGAGATTAACATTTAATGAATGTACCTGGAACTGTAAACCTTTGACAAGAAAGCATAGAGGAAAAGCTCTATGACATTGGTCTGGGCAACAATTTTCTGGACAACAAAAGCACAAGTATCGAAAGCAAAAACAGAAAAATGGGATTGCACCCAACTAAAAAGCTTCAGTGTGGCCGGGCGAGGTAGCTCACGCCTGTAATCCCAGCACTCCGGGAGGCCGAGGTGGGAGGATTGCTTGAGTTCAGGAGTTTGAGACCAGCCTGAGGAAGAGTGAGACCTGGTCTCTACTAAAAATAGAAAAATTAGCTGGGCATTTGATCCCTTGAGCCAAGGGTTTGAGGTTGCTATGAGCTGTGATGCCATGGTACTCTACCTGAAGTGACAGAGTGAGATTCTGTCTCAAATCAATACATAAATAAAATAAAAATGAAAAAATAAAAATGTTAGAAAAAAAGCTTCAGTGTGGCAAAGGAAAAAAATCAATGATGTAAAAAGATAACCCAGAATATGTGAAAATATTTGGGATTAACTTCAAAATATACAAGGAACTCAGCAACTCATAGCAAGAGAACAAATAATGTGACTAAAATGTGAGCAAAAAAACCTTCAACAGACATTTCATAAAAATGGCCAATATGTTCATGAAAAATGTGCAACATAACTAATCAGGGAAATGCAAATGAAAACCACAATGAGACAGGGCCTCACACCTCTTAGTATGGCTGTTATCAAAAGGATGAATACCGCAGGCAGTGGTGAGGAACCCTTGAGAATCAGTACGAACATTACGAAAGTTGCATGGAAATCCCTCAAAAACAAAAAAGAGAGCCATTCCATGATTCAGCAATGCCATCTGGGATTTCACAGAATTCCACAGATTGAAAGGAACTGGAATCAGGGTCACTGCAGCTGGGGTCACAGTGGCCGACCTAGGAGAATAAACGAAGACGACATGGTGAAATACTGGTCAGCCTGTCCAGGTTCAACCTCACTTACGTGCGGAATCTAAGAAGGACAACACAACACATAGAGCAGAGGGTAGAATGTGGCTGCCAGAGACTGGGGGACGGGAAGGGATTGGGAGATGCTGGTCAGAGGGTAAGAAGTGTCAGACAGGGGGAGATGTAATGCCCCACAGGGGGCTATTGTCAATAATAACATATTATATACTTCAAAAATAGCTAACAGTGAATTTGATAAAAGCGGTAAGTGAGGTGGTAAACATGTTAATTAACTTGACCTAATCATTCCTCATTATATACATACATCATAACACCATATTGTGCCCATAAATGTATACAATTATGATTTGTCGATTAAAAACAAATAGGTCAAAAGCATTAAGTAAGCAGACTTTGAGAAAAGCAGATGACCCTTCCTAAGCTGGATGCCCCAAGTCCAATCAGGTAAAGACCTCAATTGGAAACCACTGAGCTCCCTCCCCCAGGACAAATTGTGTTCCAACAGAACTCTAGTTCTAAACACAGGCGGTGCCACGGATTTGGTTTCCTGGCTGTGGTGTGACTGACATTAGTTGCAGTGTTCCTGTCTGTCACCGTGTGAATATGTGTTGGGTGCACGCGAGCGCTGGGGAACTTGGGCTCACAGGTAATGACGTTGCTCGGGACCCCGTGTTTACAGCTGAGCACGTGGGGCTCTTCCTCTTCTAAGCCTTAACATAGTGCAGAGCACCTTTGCCTTTAGTTGAGGCCTCGTTCAGCTCGCACTGGACTTCTGGAGCAATGCAGTAACCTCGGTGGGCCTGCGAGTGTCTTTACTTTCAAAGCGTTTCGTCTTTGAGATGCTCGGCATGCATTCTCCAGGCTGGATTCTCACTGAATATTGTACGAGGCTGAGTGCTGCTTCTGTCTGGCAGCTACCGCAGTCATCACCCTGTGGCTGTGAGATGCCTGACTTTGAGTTACAGAAGGTGCAGCCAAACCAGACAGGCTGCTCAGGGGTCCTGAGGGACAGGGACAGAAGGGGTGCCGGCATGACCAGATGTTAGCACCGCTTAGAAGGCATGCTTGAAGGTCGGGTGAGGAAGGAAGAGTGCACCAGCCGGCTCGGGTCGGGCCCCGTTCAGTGGTTTGGAACAACCATAATGAAAAGTGTCTACCTTGGTCCAGTTAGTGTCAGTCTTTGGAGCGAGTCGGGAAAGAGATTCTTAGCGGAAAGATGGCATCTTACTCTTTGGGTACGAGAAACCAGCAAGCTCCTGGTTCGCCTTTTATCCAACTTCCATTTCCCTGACTGGAGTCTCACAATAGGCTGGTGCTTTTAGCAAAACAGGGTGGGCCCTCGGTCACGTTGATCTCACGAGCACACATTGTCCTCAGTGATGAAAGGAGGCTCCAGTGTTACTGTGGTCTCACTGTGCAGACCCCCAAACTGCCTCTAGGGCAACCAGCATTCATCTGAGAAGGCAGACCCCAACCCTGACTCTGGGAACCCCACTTTCCCAGCTGGCCTCAAGGTCCTTCCTCTTTAATCTGAGTTTGCTCTGCAGCTGGGATTTTCTGCTGTGAGGTGTGGGCTTGTTTTCAATAGTAAGAGTGACAGTGAGAGATCTTTTCTGTTCACAAGCCACTCATTTAAGAGGCTTGAAAGCACATTGTAACTCATGGGGAAACATTCATCTTTCAAAGACTCCCATCTTTGGGAGGGATCTGTCTTTGGTTTAGATCAGTGGTTCTGCACCTTCCCGAAGCAAGATGTATTTTCATTGTTACAAAGGGGTCACAAGCCACAGGTTGAGAACCGCTGGGTTAGATCTTTAGGAGATTTCTGTTTAATAGTAACATCAAGAGCAAAATAGTAAATAGCATTGTGTGCTAACATTGACACAGCGATGGCTCAGAATTAGACTCAGGGCTTATATTAGTCAGGGTTGGCATTTAGGAGGAAAGAGACAGGATGTGGACAGGCTGTGTCTGGGTAGGTGTCTGTGTTTGCATATAGTTTTGTAGTCAGGGGGTGCTGTGGATTAAACTGGGCCCTGCAATGTTCAGATACTGAAGTGCCTCAGAATGTAGCCGTGTGTGGAAATGCGGTTATTACAGGTGCGCCCCAGTTGAGATGGGCTCACAGTGGAGTAGTGTGGCCTTGTCCTATGTAGCTGGTTTGGACACAGGCACAGGGATGCAGAGAGAAGGCCACATGGACCCAAAGCAGATAGACCCGCCCAAACTTCCCGGGAACGCTGCTGACTGTCAGCAAACCTGGGAAGCCGGGACAGAGGCCGGGAACTGATTCTCCCTCCCGGTGCTCAGAGGAGCCAACCCCATCGGCGACAACGTGGTCTGGGACGTGCGGCCCCCAGAACCCAGAAACAGTGACTCCTGCTGTCTCAGTCACCTGGTCTGTGTGCTCTGTGACGCCAGCTGCAGCAAACCCACATGGCAGACTCTGAATGTTACATGAGGTCAGACAACTAAGCTCATGACCTCATCCTGGGGGAAGCTGCTACGGAGCTCACCGCTGAGCGTCACTTCCATCACCGTCATGTCCTCCCCTTGGGAAGCTGTGCATGGAAACCAGCACCTAGGCCACTCTTCAAAGCCAGTGTGGGACTCTGTCCTTGAATAGCTGTCAGGGCTATGGACAGTTAAGTTTGTGAACTCATCCTGGGGGAAGTACCACACACCTCATTGCGTAATATGCTGCGTCCACCTTCTAAGGTGACTGAGGTGAGATTTAGCAACAATGTATGTAGCACTCTCTCTAGGATGCGTTCGTGAAGTGAGCTATCCGACCTGACATACCCATGTGCATGTGTGTTTGTGCACATGGATGAGCACACACGTGCTGTGCACCATGTACACACCCTCCATGGCGCCTCTTCCCACCCTGGAGAGAAGCCTTGCTCTGTGCCCTCCCACACCCTCGTTGGCCTCCCTCTCGTGGGGGCAGCCCCTGCTGCTCACGGACATGCCTTCCTCTGCCCCTCATGCTGGACGTGTTCTGCCTGCCCTGCCCTGGGCTCTGCATTCCCCCCCTCCTTCAGATCTGCAGAGCCCCGGTGGAAGATGGCCAGACTCCTGGAAACATCCCTGTTCCTGATCCGTGTCCTCCTGGGACTCTCTGATCACTGTCTCCGTCCCTTAAGAACTGAATGTTTAATCCCAGTCTTGCAAATAGTCCAGGTTCCAGAGCAGGAAGGAGCAGGACGCTAGGGAGGGACTGAGGGTGGGAGCACAGGGGGCGCGTCCCACGTCAGTGGCCCAGGCTGTGTTCTCCTAAGCGCACTCTGCGTATGAGTCGCCCGCCTCTGTCCAGGTGGCTGCCTAGGGGTGTGGCCTCCACAGCCCTGTGCTGTGTGTCTGGAGATGTGTGGGGCGCCCACCTGAGACTCCTGGGGAGAGGCTTATGCTATTTGGCCCTTTTATGTTGCAGGTGTGAATATTTAAACCCAAACCCAGTCTGGCATCTAAAACTGTCTTTATGATGGAAATTGTTTTTTCCTCATGCTTGGATAGCTACAAGTTGGCTATGGTGATTTGTGCATCCTCCTTCCAAGGAGAAAAGAAAATAACTCATCTGCCAAGAGCCAAGACCACACTACCGTGCGGTCAAGGTGGAGGAGTGTGTTCAAGGTCTGATTCCATGGACAGGCGTGTCCTCCTTGGCAGAGAAGGTCTTACTGGGAAGACGTTTCATGTCTCTGAAGTTACCCGGACCCTGTAAATCTTATGGTGGGGTCGGCAAATAATGAGGGCATTCTGGAAGCCTGAGGTCTGTCCTTCTTGGCAGCCTCAGAAAGGCAGGGAGCTGCTGGAGAGGGACAGAGCCAGGCGAGGCCGCAGACAGTGGGACCGTGGAAGGCCATCTCCGGTTGTACAGCCCCTCTCAGGATGGCTGCGTCTTATCCTCCTGGTCTTCTGGTCTCGTGAGCCTGTGGCCCCCGTGCAGATCGGAGCCTCTGTGGGAGCACACGGTGGTTTAGGCCACTCAGTTGCCACTCAGCTGGGGCACTGCTCACTGATGCAACAGGCAGAATCTCATGTGCTCCGTCTGCTCTCACCCTCTCCATGGACAAGGTTTGACTTGAGGGCTGGGGACTCATCACTGCCAGTGGTGGAAATTCCCGGAGGAGGAAGGTCATGGAGTCTGGTGGAAGTGAGGTGACCTGTGCCAAGGCTGCCGCTGGCCATAGTCACCCCCAGGTCTCACTGGTCTCCATGAAAGGAAGCTACGTAGTGAGACAGTGCAGGGAGAATGACAGGACAGAACACTGGCTGAAGGCAGAGGGTGACACGTGGTCAGTGGCACATTGTCATACTGTTTCAGAACCGTGTGTCCCGGCGCTGAGAGGAGCACGCTTCACTGAAGTTCCCACCCACACGCCTGCGTCCTGACGGGTTTCAGTGCTCCGGGAGCTTTGTTCCTGTAAGTTGATAGATTCCGAATAAAGGGCAATTCTCCTCCCCTTCCATTTTACAGCCTCTCCCAAGTGAAGCTTCCATATATATTATTATATAAAAATTATAAATATAAATAATTTTTTTTTTCTGAGAGTCTCTCGCTCAGTCTCCCTGAGTAGAATGCTGTGACATCAGCCTAGCTCACAGCAACCTCAAACTCCTGGGCATAAGTGATCTTGCTGCCTTAGCCTCCTAAGGAGCTGGGACTATAGGCACCCGCTCCCACGTCTGGCTACTTTTACAGATGGTGGGGGTCTTACTCTTGCTCAAACTCCTGTTCTCAAACTCCCAGGCTCAAGCGATCCTCCTGCCTCAGCCTCTCAAGTAGCTGGGACTATTGGTGCCCACCACAATGCCTGGCTAGTTTTTCTGTTTAGTAGAGATGAGGTCTCACTTTTGCTCAGGCTGGTCTCCAATTCCTGAGCTCAGGCGTTCCCCCTGCCTCAGCCTCCCAGAGAGCTGTCATCACAAGCATCAGTCACATGCTTGGCCCCCAAACATTTTTTTAATTGAGATAAAATTCACATATAAAGTCTACCATGTTAACAACCTTAACATCATTCACGATGTAGTACAACCATCATCCATCTCTAAATGAAATGCTGTGGCTGCTGTCCCCTCTCCCACCCGCCCAGCCCCCACACTCCCACCCCATTCCTGTCCTCGTGCATCTGCGCATGGAGGATGTGTCAGGCGAGCGGCCGCGGGTGAGGACACGCGCGTTCATTCAGCATCACATTGTCAATGTTCTTCCACAGCGTCGTAGCATGTATCACTGCTTTGTTCTTTCTTATGAAAAATAATATTCCATGATATGAATATTCTACCTTTTGTTTATCCATTTATTGGTTGATGAACATTTGTACTATTTCTATCTTTTGACTATTGTGATGCATCTGCTTTTTAAATCCCTTTTTTCTTATTATTTTGACGCAAATTAAGAAAAAAAATACACAACTCTACACACATCCTAGAATCTACCTTCTCATCAGACTCTTGCCAACGTTGAAGGGCGCCCTTTATTTTCTTCCTGTCCTTTTTGACCGTTGGGCCAGGGGAAGGCATCCAGACTGCGTGGCAGATGAGACCAGCAGGAGCACAGCCGTTTGCGTTCCTGTCCGAGAATTGCTTGTGAGATGGTGGCAGTTCACTCTTTGCAGCAGGCCCCTCCACCCCACAGTTCGGAGTTCTGAGTTGTCCCCTCTCCCAAGCTGTGCTGTGGTTCCAGCCTGACTTACCTCCAATATCTCCATGAGCATGAAGGCTGCTGCTGGGCAGGGGTCAGGGCAGCTGCCGGCATTCTTGGCACAAACCCACTGTCTACAAGCTCAAACTCTGCATTCGTGAGTATGGGTGTGACAGATAGTCACACAGCGTCCTTCAGTGAATCACGGTTTCATGACCTCCACTGTATGGACATGCTGGTCCAGAGAACCATCCTGTAACTCCACTGGGTAATGGATGGCATTTGACAGTGTCCTTGCCGGTGCCCAGGAGATGCTGTGGCATCACTCTGATTCTCTGTTACAGTCATCAAAAATCTCTGAAGACATTGCCAAATGTCCCCTGGGGAGGCAAACTCATTCCTGCTTGAGCAGCACTGGGGCAGGCACAATTAAGCAGACTTACCATTTCTCAGACTCCTCAGCCCTGTGATGGAGAGGTCGGAGGGGACCCAGAAGACATCGGGAGGGCACAGGTGTGAGAGGGTTACCTGGAGGGGGAGCCGTACCGGGCAGCCGCCGTAGGCCACTTGGGGGTCAGGAGTTGGCTCACTGGGCACCGAGTGGCTGATTACAGGCTCAGGCCTCATTACTTCCAATTGCTTGTCTGTCACTGCTCATTAGAAGAGTTTTCATTTGAAATCTGTTTCTGTTTTTTTGCCCTCTTTGAAGAGAATAGTGAATGGGGTCACAGAGATTAATGGCTACTAAAAGCTATTCTGCTCCAATATTTCTCTAAGCAAAATGGATCGCCATGTTTTCTGAATCAAAACCCTAAAATAAAAATACTAGAATTAGCAAGGCGTCTCCAACCACAGAGTTCCATGAGAGTTGCCAGCACCCAAATGGAGTCACTCGCAGAATGGACTCAGGAGAAGGAGATGTCTGCACTTGCCTGTTGCCTGCCTTGCCACAGGAAAGGCTCATGTGTCCCTGGGCCCCTCGGCTCTGGCATAGGCTGTGCACACACCACCGCAGAGCTCATCACAAGAGCCTGCAAAGTACTCCAGAGACTCTTCTTGCCCGAGGACATGGACCCTGATGGCTGTCTCCACCTGTGAACCCACAGCAGCTCCTGCAGTGAACCTACGGATTTTGTTTCAAAACACCCCACATGGATGTCTTTTCATCTACAAAAGCTTCCCCTTGGTCCTGACCTCCTTGGATATGCCTATGGTCTGTGATAGCATTCCCAGGTCGTGACCTTGGATATGCCTGTGGTCTGCGATAGCATTCCCAGGTTGTAAGCCCCTCTGCTGTGTCTGCACAAACTTTTCACTTTGGAGAGTTGTTCTCTCTGTTGCTCATCTTGGGCTGACGATGTCCGTGGGAATCTTTTGATGGACTTTCACGCTATTTTCAAAACAGCCTTCGCAGGTTAGCGTCAAGTAGGTCAGTAAGGTATAGCAACAGAATCTTTCAATCCAAAATATTATAAAGTTTTACTCAGTCTCTGAAGTGAGAGGCACCTCTGCCTCAACTTCCCTCCCCCGAGGCGGTGTCTTCATGCAGAGTCTGCAGCCTGGGGCTGGCCTCTGCACAGTTCCCTGTGAAACCTTGCTCCTTCACGGGGCAGGTTTGGAAGTTTCCGCTGTGACCCGCTGGCTTGCTGTTCTCTTTTTTGCTTTTGGCATCTGTACTTTCAACCAACTCATTCTACACCACGTTCCCCTTCACCTGCTGCTGTTTTCCTACACCCTACAGAGTCTGGGTGTCAGTGTACGTAACCTTGGAAACCCAGCACTATTCTCCTGCCCCCGCCTTGCTTTTCCTTCCTCCTTTCAGAGAGATTCTTTCCAGTTTGTTTTCTTCTACAATGCTGAAACTTCACCTCTGCTCCAAGGTATCCCACCAGTTCCCTTCAGCTCTGCTTTCCATCTGGGCTCTTAGACATGTTTTTCTTGTGCTGTTGTTACCTCCCAGCAACCAGTGAACTGACAAGAGCCAGGAGACCTGGGTCAAGTCCACTTTCCACCAAAACGAGTTGGTGCACCTCTGTGACCTTGCACAGACCACCCTGGGGGCGGGGAGGTCTCTGTTGCACCGCCCCACTAGGAAAGGAAGTCTGATGTTGTCTGTTCCTGGGGTGTAGTTAGAAAATTATAAGAGGATACATTTTAAAATGCTTTGTGAAATTAAAGTATGCCTGGAAAGCTTCGTTCCTTCCTTTTTACCTTGTTCATGAGTCTGTCACAGGCTTCTTCTCTCTGGAGTGTTTCCTTTATCCTGTTCATTTCTAGCACTGTCCACATTTCTCTAATTTCCAGTTTCTTGTGCTTTGTACTGTTTCTTAAAGAGTATGAGTGGACACGGGAACTCCAGGAGCCCTTTGAAGCGTCCCAGGTACTTTTGACCTAGTTGGAACAAATGCCCGTCTAGGCCAAGGGTGCACCTGGCTGAGACAGACGTCCCCATCCTGTGCAGGAAACTTCCCTGCCTGGTCTTTGCTCCTCTCCTCCTCCACCCCTAGTAGGATAATCATTCTAGGAAAATATACTGTGATTTCCTGGCAATTCTCCCCTTTTCTTCTCATTCCTGTGTCCCTTTTCAGGAAAGGAGTAAGAGGAGAAGAGAAAGGAGAGATCTGATCTTGTCTGATCAAGGAGGGCAGCACTTGGTCCAGATGTAGCCAGCGGGGCTCCCCTTTGTTCCTGGCCATCGCTTAGGGCTGGACATGTCTGCACCGGTACGCGTGGGGACTGGGGACACGCAGGCTGCAATTCTAGTCTCCGCACCCTCTTCAATGTTGTCCAGTCTCGTCTTTGGGGTTGTTCATGACTCAGACGTATCACTAGCTCCCTGGCACTGTTTAGTTCCCTGTACTCTGATGCTGAAGAAGGAAGTATTGTCAACTGCGGTGTCAGGGAAGGCGGTGGCGAGGGAGCTCTGCTGTGTCCCCTGAGCTGCGGCACACGTCTCAGCAGCAGAGATGTTTAAAGCTGAGATTTTATTATCTTTCATATTCTTCATGGTGACGGCTCTGCTTTCCTTTCCTCCACCTGCTGTTCAGCAGTCACTGCTCCAAGTTCATTGGCAAAGCAGTCATTTCCATCTCAGTGAAACTTCACAGCTTGTGTGGCTTTGATGAGGTGCACACCACAGTGGAGAGTTTTCCCGAGTTGTTTGTTCTCACAGTACCGAGGAAGAGCTGTCTCCCAAGTCAAATGACACCTTCTTTCCTTCCTTCCTTCCTGTAGCTCCGACCCGACGGGCCTGAGAGGACTCTGTTAACCACCATAATTCAGCTTGGGAGCTAGTAGCTTTATTTATGCTGGGCGGTTTCTGCCAGGCTGTCTTACATATCTGCTCTATTCTAAAGGCACCTGCTGAGACAGGACACCGTCTCCCTGGGGTGCAGGATCCACCCTGTTATTTCAGATGGATTCCTGCAGGGACATGGGCCATGCAGCATATTGGGGGACAGGGTTCAGGCCTTTTGGAGGGAGCTGACTTTTTAAGTCTTTGGGCCAAAGAAGGAAAAAAGGTAGCATTACATTCTGCAATTTGCGGTTAACTTAAAAACTGCAAAAAGGAGGAGAGCTGTATTCAACGAAGTTGGATAAAGAGGAAACCCTGTGTGGTTTGACAGGGCCAAAGAGGGCAGAGTGCAGGGGAGAGCGGGACGGCCAGGCCGCAGGAGAGAGCAGGGCGGGACAGGCTGCAGGAGAGAACTGGACAGGACAGGCCGCAGGAGACAGCAGGACGGCCAGGCCACAGGAGAAAGCAGGACCAACCAGGCCTCAGGAGAGAGCGGGGTGGGACAGGCCACAGGAGAGAGCTGGACAGGAGAGGCCACAGGAGAGAGCAGGAAGGGACAGGCCGCAGGGGAGAGCGGGACCGGCCAGGCCGCAGAGTGCTTTGCCAGGAGGCTCAGTAGTAGCTCTGGAAGCCTGGGAATTCTGCACGTCTTTGAACGCAGTGATCTTACATCCAGGAAGTTATCCTGAGGAATAACCATGGTCAGCTCGTTCATGAAGCCACCAATATGCTTCTCTGTTATGACTCCTGGAGACTCCTGCTCCAATGCCGTGCAGCCCAGGCTTGCTGAGCCACATGGACAGCCAAGGCGCAGGAGGAATGAATGACAGCTGCTGCTTCTGTGTGACCTTGACACTGAGGATGGTCACCCTTTGAAAGGCGATGCACCTTTTCTGTTAACTGATGCTCCATGTAGGGCTTTGACAGAAAAAAGGTCACCCTTTGGACCATGCTAAACAAACCTGGGCTCTCTGAGTACAGACTGAAGCCAGGGCACTGGGATGGGGCCAGAGTGGCACCGGGGGCGTGAGGGCCCCACGGGCGCTAGGAACACAGGGCCCGAGCCCCGGCTTCCTCGGAGGCAGGCCCCTGGGAAACATCCCTTCTGAGGGCAGCCTGAGGATTCCTGTCTTTGTGACCTTCACGGAGAAAACTCCTGGAGCTCCAGGGCCCTTGTGTTGAGCTGGAGCCAGGAACTGGTGACCAAGGTGCATCTGACCTCTCCTTCCATGGCAGCAATGGTGCCATACTAAGGACCTGAAAGCCAGCTGGAAGAGGGGATTCTGAGATTTCCAGAATGGGGCAGTGGCAGGGGCTTGCAGCCCACAGGGCCTGCCCAGCCTGGGAACGTGCTCCCCTGGGCCCTGCCTGAGGTCTGGGTTCTGGCCCTGGGTCCTCTAGACCCCGTCTTCAGGGGCCTCTCTGGCTGGGCTGGAGGGTCACGCTTTGCTGTCATCCAGCCAGGAGGTGCAGAATGCAGTTCCTCTGGAGGAGGCCTGGACACTCGGTGTCTTGCCTGGTGTCCTGCGGCAGCGGACACTCCCACCACAGGTGTGAAACAAGCCCCCTCCTCACAGGTCCTTGGTGGCCTCTGTCAGACGCCCTCCCTTGCCTCTTCTCCCATCCCCTTTCTGACCATGTCAGGGCTCCCTCCCCTCTCGGTTTCCCTGGTGCCTCTGCCTGGGGCCCAGACCCCCTGGAAGTCCCGGAAGTCCAGGGCCGGCTGCCTCCTCAGGACTCATCGTCTGCTCAGCGTCCACAGGGATGAGGCTTGTTGGTGTGGAGCGGAGGGTGGGCAGTCGGGCATGAGTTAGGATGGCCTGTTCGCACCCTTGGCCTTGTTGTCTGGAGACGTCTGCTCCCCTCCCCAAAGCTGACATATACGACCAGCATCACCAGCCCTTTCTGGGGACATCTCAGGAGCAGGAGCCACTGAGGTGCTCAGAGTACCGGCCCTGCCTCCCACTGTGAGACCAGAGATGGCCCCTGCAGTGGTGACCTTGGCCTCGTCATAGATTCATCCTGAGCCACTGCAACTCTTGCCCAAATGTGCTTTGGTTCACTTTAGCTAAGCAGAAAAACGCTGCCTCCCTGGCTGGGATTTTGAACAGTGATTCATTTTGGTGGAAGTGGTTATAATTAAAAACAGCCACAACAAAAATGAGGCACGAGAACATATGAGTCCCGGACAGTTGCTGAGCCCAGGGGGCCCCGCCGTAATGACAGCAGATGTGAGAGCAAATTAAATTTACAGCTCACTGGTGTCCCCTTTCCAGGGGCGAGCTCTCAAAACAGCCGGTTTGTGCAAGGGATTATAAAGCTTGGAAGGCCTTTCTTGGAAATGATTATGCATAATTAAAAGCCATTAGCATGTTGAAAATACATAGGTGTGAATGCCAGGAGGGGGTGACGCCTGCTCTGGGTGAGTCCAAGGCAGACAGGCTCTCCTAATGGGAAGGACAGTTCAGGACGCTCTATGGGCAGATGGTCCCGCGTCAAGGTTAACACAAGGTGGACTTGGAGCAGCATCACAGTGACACTGACCCAGATGGAGGGACAGGGGAAGCTCGCTGCGCACCTGGGGAGGGCTGGGTAGGACGTCCTGCGGGAAGGGTCAGGCCAGGGCCTTTCTCTGAACTTGGTGAATAGCATCTGCATGGCCCAATGAGGGCTCAGGACCAGGTCCTGGGGTATGACTTGAAGGCTACACTGAACGTTGTCTGTGCACTCAAAAAGTAACACTCCTGTGAAATACCTTCACTGGCCTAACCACGGGGGACAGTGCCTGAACATTCCCAGCGTGCTGGGTCCCCGGCTGAAAATATTTCCTGAGTGAGCTTTAGGGAGCAGGTAAGTATAGGTCAAATGCATCCTGGCTCTGAGCAGGAACAGTGTCGGAGCCGGGCACAGGGGCTGTCTTTTCCCCCTGGGGACAGAGTGGTGGCTGGCACAGGGTCCCTGGGGATGCCTTCTCTGAAGGAGAGTCCGTGTCAGTTCTGTCTCCTCCCTTCGGCCCAGGCTCAGCCTGGCACTGTCCTCCAGGGGTTCAGAGGACGCAGTGAGGCTTACTGCTGAGGGACTGGCCCCAGAGCAGAAGACCAGCTCGGAAGTTGGACACCAGGAGCTGTTGGTAAAGGACAGACTTGGGGTCTGGCTCCCACCGAGTGACCTGGCCGTGGGGGGTTCCAGGCTGTTGCTCTCCCCCCCAGGTGGTGACTCGATGGAGACTGGGCCTTAGGGTCACAGGATGCCGTGGTGGGGCCTTTCAGATGTCACTGTCTCCTCCTCCCGCCCAGCCTACTCTGGAGACTCCTTGGTGGCCCGTGTGCTGGGGTCTGTCCAAGCTGCCTATCTGTTAGCCCAGTGCCAGAATCTCCAGGCAGGGCTGAAGCTGAGCTAAGCGGAGAGCAGCTGAGGGGAAGTGTGACCAGCATATTGTCCCAGGGTCGTGGTCAGCGTGGGGTAGGTCCAGCTGGGGTGGCTGAGCTTCAGCACTGAGGACATCAGGGACCAGGGACGCAGCCCCCTGTGACTCTGCGCCCTGCATCTGTGTGAACTCTGGGCTCCATCCTCCGTCTCCATGCAGAGAAGACAGAAGCACATAGTCTTTGTGTCACTCCAGACTGCAAGGCTGTCACTGCACTTTCTGAGTCCCGCGCAGTGGCTGTGGGGACTTCCCAGGAAGCTTCTCTTAACAGTGCTGCTGTCAGCAATGACACAGGCCACTCGACTTGTCCCCTGTCTGCTGTGGGAAGCCCGGCACCGGCAGAAGAGAGAGAGAAGCCAGGAGGAGGCACCTCAGGACGTGCCGAGTGTGACTTTGTCAGGGCTGCAGTCCCAGGGTGGCACAGATGGCACTAAAACAGCAGGGGTTTGTTGTCTTGCTGGTCTGGAGGCCACTGTCCCAGGTCCAGGTGTCCAGCATGGTTGGCTCCTGCGGAGGCTGTGAGGGAGGGATCGCTTCCAGCCTCTTTCCAACTTCTGGTGCTGACAACCGGCACAGTTCCTTGGTAAGGAGGGACAAAACCCTGGCCACTGCCTTCATCTGACCTGCATTCTGCCCATCTGGGTCTGTCTACAAATAATGATGACTTCATCTTAACTGGTTACTTCTGTCAGGACCCTATTTCCACTGAAGCGCTGGGATTCGCCTCCACATATGGAATCTGGGGAAACACGGTTCAACCCATGATGAGCTCAGACCGACTTTCAGGGCTTGGCGAAACCTACTACGAGGAACAGAACCAGAACGTGCAGCCCGGCCGGGCTGGTCTGGGCGGAGAGAAGTGACAGCACCTCTGAATGTGCACAGGAGTAAGAACCAGGCCGTTTCTCTCTGGGAGGGAAATAACTTTAATTTTTAAGGTGCTGATTAAAGGATTCTGAGACCTTGTGGTTGTTTTCCAAATTGAGCAGCAAATCACTCTAAAAATAGTTAAGTACATCAGTACCTCATTCATTCAAACTAATTAAAGGGAAGACTAGTCTGCAGCTTGACAATGTTCTAGATTTTTATTTTTCAGCCTGGACTCAGCCCCACACCATGAGGGTGTGTGTGTAGCGGGGAGGTTAAGGGCGTTGTCAATGCCAAATACTCAGGATGAATTGGGGTAACGTGGCTTTCATTTTCAATTGTTTTCAATAACTGGTAATTTTTCCCCTCAAGAAAATCAAACATCTTCATCCAAACCCATGATTTGTGGCCTTTCTCTGTGAGGAGATTGATTTGATTCTATTTGTCAGTGGGCCATACAGAGGACACAATGGGACGTCAGAAAGAGATGGGGCCTCGTGGGGAGCAGGACAGAGGCTGTTCCGGGGGAAGCTCACCCTGCGGCCATCCTGGGAAGCCCCTGGCGCCTTCAACATGGGAAGCGGTGGCCTCCACTCTCTTGTCTGTCCACATCGACGCCTGGATTTACAACAGCCTTGCAAACTTTAGTTAACTTACCTTCTATTCCATGCTTTCTGAAGTAGATACCGTAAGGCCAGGCTAAGCTGGCTGCTCTTTCTCACCAGGACCTTGGCGGAAGGCAGGTGTTTTTCTTGAGAGCCATAACTTGGCCCAGTGAAGTTCGCTCTGTAACTGCTGCCGGCCCCTTGCCAGTGTTGCTCCCCGGGGCGGAGAGGTGCACAGGACCTTCCCCTTGTGTGAACTGGGGTTTCGGACGGTGGATTGCAGACCTATGTGTTCAGCTCCGCTGCCTCCCGGAGCTGGGTGGGTGGGCCTCCACGGTGCTTGCTCACCAGTCCCTGGGAGCTGAATCGAGGCATGTTGCACCTGCCCGCAGGGCCTGAGTTACTTGCAGTGTATCTGACTCAGAACACTTGCATTACAGATGTGATGAGCCTTTATTAGGCACCAACTGTGCTAGGCAGCTGCGTTCCTGAGTGTTGAGGCTGCAGGTACACAAGCCCTGCCAGTGAACGAGTTTCCATTTCTCGGGCAGAGCATGGCAGTGGCCCTCCTGGGAAGGTGGGAGACAGGAGAGGGGACGGAGTCCGTGCAGGTGAGAGGGGAGCTCCAGCTGGATTATCTTGAGGGGGAGCACAGTCTCAGCTGGATTATCTTGAGGTTGGGTTTTGAAGGGACGCAGGGTCAGCCCCAGAACTCGCTACAGTAACTCAGAGCACAGCAGAGGGTGTTCTCTGGATGCAAGTGGGCTCACCCATAAAGAATGTTCCGGGTGAACGAGGTGTGCCAGGTTCCAAGCTGCCCATCCAAGGTGAGAAGCAGGACGCAAACCAGCAGGAAGTGTTGGAATTTTCTCTTTGGAAAGGTTGCCCTATTTGATAAGCCCTGAATGTTATTAATTTTCTTTTGAGTCACTCATGGAGTTTTTAATCCCAGAATCAAGAGACACCTCACAGCTATCTAGAGGGCTTCCCCAACTGTGGGGATGGAAGGGACTTGACCGTCCAGGGCCTCCTCGCAGGAGGAGCAGGTGACCACGCGCCTCCTTGGCACTGGCGGCGACTGCACGGTGGGAGCTCTTCCCGCCCTGGAGAGACAGGAGGGGCAGGCCGCTGTGCAGCTGACTTGTCCCTGCACCTACTGCCCCCCATGGGGTGACCTCAGGCATGTCGCGAGAAGATTAACAGCCAAGGTAATGAAGGCAACTGTGGTTAATCATTTTGCTAATTAATGCATTTATTGCAGCTCCTTGCTGCTTTCCTGGTTGAACCTAATGAGCAAGAAGGAAGTGAGTTTCACAGCAATTCCACATTTTCACCTAAAGGTTAATTAACCTGGCGCTGATCTGGGAGATGACGCTCACTCCGCGCCGGCAGAGGAGCCCCGGAGTCGGCGCTGAGCGCACACCGCGCCTGCGTGTGAAGCAAGGTCAGGGAACTTCAGCGGAGAGCTACGGCCTTTGCCGGAACGTTAATGTGTCTATTGATTTAATGCAACGTGGAGCATGTTGAACTTGGAAGCTTCTCGTAAAGGAGAAATAGAAGAAAAGAAGTGTTGAGCAAGACCATGAATTGAAAAGGTGCCGCCGTGCTGGAGCTGGAGTAAAGGCAGACTCGGTGCCTGTGCACCCAGCTTCTGCCTTCAGCCACGCCGAGCCCGGCACGCTCCTCACGCGCCGCCCCTTTTTGCACCAGCTAGCGGATCTTCCACAGGAGCGCGCGGTATCGGGTTCAGCCTGCACGGTGCCACACCCCACACCGTTTATCAGCAAGTGCTGGAGTCGGCGTGGGCTGCACTGAGAGCTCAGGGAGAGCAGAGCCATGCCTTTCTGCGTGGCAGCTTCTGATTGTCTGAAAATTCGTTTATTGGGTGCACAAGGAGATTTGTAAGAACAAAGGTCACAGTGCCCCCCACCTCCCATCAGTCTGCAAAACTGAGAAACAGATGGACACAACTTGGGAAAATGAACATCGGAAATCTTTAAAATAAACACAAAGTTCGACTCAGCAAGCACACTTATAAAAATGGGACGCCAGAGAAATAATCACTGATGTGCAAAAATACTTGGCTAAAAATATATTCATTATGTCATTTCTAGTAAAATAAAAATCAGACAGCCTATACATATTATCTGTGTAACATCAGGCCTGTGCCGCTCTGTGCCTCAGCTTCCCCACTCAACAGTGCAGGACGGCTCTGAGGATGAAATGCGATGGTGCCTGTGAAGTGCAACGGTGTCTGCCCCACAGGATAATGGTGGCTGTTGACAGGATAATGGTGGCATAGTGATAGGGAATTGTCATTACTGTAGAACATTTCCTGAATGAAAAATCCTTATAACATGTAAAAGTAAATCATTTAGATAAAGGTACTGTGTATGTGTGTTCAGACGTGTGCACTACAACCTAGTGATGAAAACACAAATCTGAGAAGGCTGAACAGTTAGCATCAGCAGGGGTCTTCTCTGGAGATGGGAATACAAGTGATTTTAGTGTTTTGTCAAACTTTCCAAATTTTCTGCAATAAAAATACATATTCATGTTTGGGTTAGAAATATCCCTTAAGCTTGGCACCCATAGCACAGTGGTTAAGGCGCCAGCCACATACACCAAGGCTGGTGGGTTTGAACTCAGCCTGGGCCCACTAAACAACAATGACAACTGCAACAAAAAATGGCCGGGTGTTATGGCGGGCGCCTGTAGTCCCAGCTACTCGGGAGGCTGAGGCGAGAGAATTGCTTGAGCCCAAGAGTTTGAGGTTGCTGTGATCTGTGACACCACGACATTCTACCCTGGGAGACATAGTAAGATTCTGTCTCAAAAAAAAAAAGAAAGTCCCTTAAAATACTTGCTTAGTTTAATTCAACATCAGATACTAAGATTAAGAGTTTACAATGGAGGCTAAGGGTCACTGATTGTGAGAGAATGCTGTTCCCATTTTCATACAGAAATAGGCAGCCTGAGTTTTAATGTTATTTGTGTCTAGCAATGTCTTCAAACTGAAGACAGGAAATGAACAATTCAGGCAAAAGAGGGACTTGTCATTTATTTACATTCCTAACATAATAAATATCTGGGTCTGTTCCATCCCGGGCACCAGGAATTCTCAGGACTGCAACCCTGGAGGCAGCACCTGGGTCTGGGGACAGAGGGTCAGTCTGGATGAGAAGGGCCGTGGTGCTGCCTCGACCTCCTTGGTGGTACTTTGCCCATTGACAGAGGGTCCTCAGCGGTTGGGAGGACGGAAGCCAAACAGCACAGAACAATGTGAGTCAAGAATGTGACAACGCTTCTAGAATATTCACAGAGCACTTATTAGAGACTGGAAACTCATCCTGTGAACAATTTCTCCCCTTAAAATTCAGTCTGCAGTGTTCAAGGTGCTCAAAGATACTTCTTCATTAAAAAGAATCGGAACGGCTCCTCAAGTTTAGAAATACTTGAGGGCTTTCTCTAAGCTGACCACACAGGCTAATGGGGTGAGCTGCATGGTGAGGGCAGGGGGTGAGGGTCACAGGTGGAAGGGGGTACAGGAATAGGACTGCAAATAGGAAACTTGCAAAATTGGCTTCTCCCTCTGTTTAATCTTCAGGAGACACAGTTCAAAGATAGGAAAGTAGGAATACATTTTCCCTCATTTTTATTTAGCTAATAATCACATCCTTAATTTGTGGATACATGAGGAAGATACACAATGTTGGCAGAAGGAAGAGGATCAATTGATAAAACCTTCTCTGTAAATACCCATCACCTTGGGAATCTCCAGCAAGTTTCACTCTAAAAGGAATGATTGACAGGTGCAGCCCTCCCCCGACCCTGGGGCCCCTGTACTTTTTTATTGAGCAGTTTCCCTTTATTCACTAAAGGGTGCAGTTTGGGCCAAAGGGATGTATTGACTCCAGAATATTTAATGCGTTAAATGTTCCCATATTCATACAGAAATAGGCAGCCTGAGTTTTAATGTTAAAAATGTTAAACTCGATATTTTCTAGCTTCTGTCATTTAGTGGAGATTGTCCGTTGGTTCAAATACATGAATTATTTTTATGTTCTTATAGATTTATTATGTCAGTACTCTTTATAAAAGCAAAGTGTCCCCAAAGCCTCTTTGCCTTAGTTCTGGATTAAGGCACATGGCAGCCGTCAGCTCAATCCGTGTGTGGTTGGGACCCAACCGTCAAATCCCCGGTTTACAGACCTGAGCTCTGAGGATTTTCTTCCTCGTCTTGACTAATCCTTCTCGGGCGTGTTTCTCTCTGTGAGGTCTTCCCCAGGCTCTGCGTCTGTGCTTGTTGCCTTTGTAAATCTCGCTCCATCCGATGAGGCCGGCTCTTCGTGGTGTGGCTGGGCGTCCAATCTGGATTTCTGGTCCTGGTCTTTCTCCCCCTTCAAACATGTTCTTCTCAACCTCACTCCTCATTCCTCACCTGTTCATGTCAATGGGGGTCATGCTGTGTGCTCCAAATGGCTGCTAGGCACGTCTGTGGTTACTGCCCCTGACCGATGTTACAGGGACATCCACACTGTGCTAAGTGCTAGAGTGGCTGGTCTCTCAGGCTCGTGCTTGACATGTGACATTACACGTGTGTCACTTTGAGACAGACTGTGAACGGCCCACGATTTCTCTTCTTGCGGATTCACCTCTGTGAGTTTCAGCTTGCTTGGCTAGCGGTGTTGCTGGGACAGCTTCATTTGTTGCTGTCTGTAGAGATTTTATGTTTCTTCATTTGCATGCATCTCAAAACTTCAGAATGACTCACATATAGCTGCTTATTTACTTTCAACTGTGAGAAAATTATTTCTGTTAGATTTCTGATCATTTTACTTTGTGAGGAAGTCTCCTCTTTTCACAGTTGACCATTAAATTCCAGACGCACGGGTCTGGGTGCAGCTCCTCAGACCTCTCCTCTCTCCCCTTCTGTCTCCACTCACCCCTGCTCTGGCCACATTAAACAACCCCCCGTTCTGTGCGTGTCCCAGGGATTCCTCTCTCTGAGGTTCGACTCCCTCATTCTGCCCAAACCATCTTCCATCCCACCTGGGCACCCACATCGTTTTTCTTAGTTGACATATCTCAAAAGGCATTTCTAGAAATCACTCTGTGGTCTCCTAGCAGAGCAGAGGGAGCCTGGTACACAGGCACCGAGAAACAGGAGGCCTTGCAGAGTGATGCTAAAGGTCACAGGGGGGGATGCAAGGTGATGACTGACAAAGCCACGGGCTGTGGAAAGGAGGGCTGAGAGCTGGGCTGCGGGGACGTTCTCCAGGGAGTACTGGTGGCCGAGAAGGTAGAAGGCAGGGGCTGCCGTGTGGAGGAGACAGGAGCAGTGGGAGCTGTGGCAGGTGCTACCGTGGGGCAGGTGCTACCGTGCCTCCAGCCCTGCCCGCCTTGGTGTTCTTATCTGCCGTGCCTCCAGCCCCGCCTGTATTGGTGTTTTATGCTCTTTGTTATAGTCATGGTGCTGGGGTCTTTTGTTCTTTGTAAAGTTGAGTTTTATGACCTTGGATGGGATATTCAGTTATAAACTTTCTGTTTTTCAGCGCCGATGAGATTTCCGGTACTCTGTTCATTTCCTAAGAAAGAAGGTGAATCAAGCTCTCTTGCCCTTTTGGGAAAACTCACAAAAGCCTCCAGACCCAGTTTTCCCAGGAGCGCTCTTCACAACTTTTCTTGGACTCCTAGGTATGAGTAACTGGGACTTTAAGAAGGATAAATTATGAGACATGCCCTTTTGTGAAGTCAGTAAACCTGCAAGAGCAAAAGATACCCTGCTGGGATTTCATTTCAGTCGGGAATGCGAGTGCCGCTACCCTGGGACAAAGCACGTCTGTCTGTCCCTGGAGACAGCACTGTCCTCCTTCAGAGCTCAGGCCCTCCAGCCCTTCACAGCAGGCCGGCTGCACGATGTTTGCTCTCTGTGGTTCATCTGAGACAAGAAGACGGTGCATCTGTGAAGAATGGTCAAATGCAGTCGAGAGTCAACAGGTCAGCTGTGGCGGGGGAGCTATAGTCCACTGACCACCACTTTCCTCTGGATACTTCATAATTCCTCTCACATGCTACTCCTGTGTGTGAGGGAAGGAGCAGAGGCTCAGAATGACAGTGAACAAAGTCATCTCATCCCCCAGCAGAACTGGGAAGAAGCTCAATCCAGTGGTTGAGACCTCCCTCTGCTGAACGTTCCTGCCCCACATGGCTGGTGGATGTGGCTGTGATTGGGGCCCAGAGCCCAGCATACAAGGTCATGAGTTCCCCACTGCACCTCCTACGGGCCATTCTGACTTGTTGAAATTGATAGACTGGCTTATCACAAAAATTAAATACCAAATAAATATCTTACGTGGTCTGGTAGGGTCTTTTTCACACACTAGGTGATCAGTGACATTTCTCTACTTGATCCAGGATATCCAGATAAGAGAAAGGAGGAACTGGAGACACCCATGATAGGCCATAGAAGTTGTCCATCCAGACTCAGAGAAGATGCAGAGTGAGCAAGTGTGGACATGGGATAGCACGTGGAAACGGATTAGCATGTGGACACGGAATAGCACATGGACATGGAATAGTATGTGGACACAGAATAGCACATGGACATGGGATAGTATGTGGACACAGAATAGTATGTGAATACAGAATAGCACATGGACTCAGAATAGCACATGGATAGGGGATAGCATGTGGACAGGGGATAGCACGTGGACATGGAATAGCAGTTGGACACGGAATATGTGGACACAGAATAGCACGTGGACTCAGAATAGCGCAAGGACAGGGGATAGCGTGTGGACGGGATAGCATGTGGACATGGATTAGTATGTGGACATAGAATAGTATGAGGACATGGAATAGCACATGGACAGGGGATAGCATGTGGACAGGGGCCAGCACATGGACACAGAATAGCATGTGGACACGGAATAGCACGTGGACACGGAATGGCATGTGGACATGGAATAGCACATGGACATGGAATAGCATGTGGAGAGGGGATAGCAGGTGGACACAGAATAGCACGTGGACATGGAATAGCATGTGGACACGGAACAGCATGTATACACAGAACAGCATGTGGACACGGAATAGTATGTTGACATGGAATAGCATGTGGAAAGGGGAAAGCATGTGGACACGGAATAGCATGTGGACGTGGAATAGCACATGGACGTGGGATAGCACGTGGACACGGAATAGCATGTGGATGTGGAATAGCACATGGACATGGAATAGCACATGGACGTGGGATAGCAAGTGGACACGGCCTTTCCTGATCTGGCTTCTCTGGCCTTTCCACTTTATCTCCTGTCACTTGTCCAGATAGATCCTGGGTTCCAAACATCCCCAAACTTGAGGTTCCTTAACAAGAACAGAATTGCTGTATTAGTTAAATGGAAATTTCCCAAATGTCTGTTTCATTAAATTGCTACCACAAGGGATAACTCAGTCACCAAGCAGTGCCTCTGTTCATTGCATTTTCATTGTGTGCTTCTTGCATCTTTCTGATGTGATTACTGTACCCAGACAGTGTCCCTCGCCTGTGTCCTCTAAACTTCCTGTGTTGTGCTCGCCAGCCATCTGCTAGGAAGCAGCACCTTTTGGGACAAGTGACTTCATTCTGTGGCATGCATTTCAGCCCTGACGACGTGATGGTTAAAGAGCTGTTTCAGTGTGTGAGTGAGAGAGGAGGCGGGCCACCATGTCCCATTGTCACACACACCAAAAGGTGCCATTGGCTGCGAGAGAGGAGCATGCAGATGGCTGGAATTTGAGGGCCAGCCAAGGGATGTCCAGGTGGCATGTCATGACCACTGGCCATCTCTCAGACTTTGGGTCTTGGGAGCAAAGTGATGCTGAAAGCAGCCAGGGGAAGCCATCTGTGGAGACTGGCTTCTTGTAGCCTACAAAGACAGGAAAGTGTGCCTGGGTGAGCTCTTCTCCACGGAGGGCTCACCTGCTCAGAGCACGGCTGTCAGATGTTTGGGCCATAGGACTGTCAATAAGCACATATTTACAGGCCGAGAGAGGCCTGAGTCTCGTGAATTTCCCTGGACTTCTTTGCTGCAGATTCCCCCTTTCTTGGTCCTGTGGGCTCCATTTTAGCATCCTTCTTTCTGAACACAGCTCCCAGCTGGCAGGTGGGCCTGAGAGATGCCAGCTCTTTGGGCACACAGACTTCTGTCCAGCTCTCTCCTCACACCCTCAGCAGGTGGGGGGCACACTTGCCCACAGCCCAGCTTTCTGGGGAGTCAGTCTTTGTCTGTCTCTTTCTGGCTGTGTCACCTTCTGCACTCAAGGTGTCTGTTTTCTCACCTGTGTTTTGGGAATTCTCCTAGAACCCGTTGCTGGTGATGTGTGGATAAATGACACAACCCACATGGAGAAGTTCATCCTTCACTTGACACTGAAGAATGTTACATCCTTGTCCTTAATGCTCTGACATTCATTCCTCAGTGTCCCACTGTCACTGTCCAAAGGATGGGTGCTTTTTTTGCTTGTTTTTAAAACCCGCATAAGTAGATCTCTATTACCTGTTTATTTAACTTCTACTAAATTCTACTTATTTTTGGCAATAGCTACTACAAAGTACAAGAAATTGTTCTATCCACCAAATAATTAACTCCTAAATGTCACCCTTAAGCAATTTAGTGCTACCACTGAAATGCAAATGCTACTTCTAAGAGCTTGGAGCTTTTATCTCACCAGGTAATTCATTTTTATTTTTTGTTAACCAGAAAAACTCTGAAAAATAAATACATTTTCTGTCTATTTCTTGCAAGGCTCTTTTGAATTAAAATGAAAACTAAAGGAATATATTAAACCATGTAGGCCAACATTTTTTTTTCTCTTGAAGTGCCCAGTAGACTAAAGAAAGAAATCTGGCTCACCCTGTAGCAAGAGAAGGACCTCAGGCTGGGCGTCTGGTCTTACCGCTGTGTAAGAGTCCCCGGGCACCTCCTAAACATCCAGGTGCTCAGGCTGTACCCCAGGTCCATTAAGTCAGAGCTGGAGTATTTTATAAGTGTTAATCAAAAAAGGAGTTAATGAGGTTTAGACTTTGGAGAAAGAAGAGCTTTATTTCCCACGTGGCCATCCCAACAGGCTCCAAAGTGGGGGGGCTAACAGGGCAGGAGTTCCCACGGAGCAGATGCCAACACACATGTCCCAGGCTGTAGGGGTCATGGATATTTATGGAGTGGGGAGTTCATGTGCAATTCTAACTGTGCTCCGTCTCTTCCAGCCTGTCATGGCATGAACTCAGTATTAAGGTGTTTCTGAGAGAGAGATGCAGTTAGCAGAGGCCTTAGGATTTTATTTTTAGTTCCTATAAGGTTCAGATGACCATAAGGTGGGCTGGTGATCCACTGAGGGCCAGTGCCTTGATGAGGTCTCTCCAATCCCTGTATCCTTGCTGAGGGTCCTGCCTGCCAGGGTCTCCACTCTGCGTCTATTATGAGGTTGGCTTCTTAGTCTGTGAGGGCACAACCCAAAATACCATTGGCTTGCAAACACCAGAAACTCAGTCCCCACCGCTCAGGAAGGTGGAGGTGCAAGGTCAGGGGTCAGAATAGCTGAGTTCTGGCTGGGTCCTCTCCGGGCTGCAGGCAGCTGGCTGCTCCCTGTGTCTTCATGAGCTCTCTGGCCTTTTTAGTTTATTTAGTTTTTAAATAAGGGCACTAATCTCATTCACGAGAGGTCCATTCCGTGACCTGATTGCTACAAAGGCCTGTTTTCAAATAACGTCATGCTGGAGATTCAGTTGCAATATAAGAGGGTTTTTTTTGGGGGGGGGGGCAAACATTTAGTCCCTGACAGGAAACCACAGAGGCTCCTCAGGACGGGGGTGGACTGCCGTCGGGACCCTGGCTCCAGCCAACAGCCATCACGTGAAAGTGATAGTCTAATCCGTGAAGAGAAGTTGGAAATACACACATTTATGTCGTCTGTTTTAAATGTGGACCTGTAAAGGTTTAAAGCACAGGCAGAGCAAATGCACTGCCCTGTGGGTCTTGGAGTTTGTGGCCCTCAGGGTGAGCATGTGCCCTGCCTGGGGGAGGGAAGCCAGGACACGGGTGAGAAGGTGGCATGGGAGCAGAGGCATGCTCCGGGTTCTGTATTTTCTCTCCTCACTAATTATGTGATTGGAAAGAGTTAAAAAAAAACCCTCACTACAAAACGGCTGGCTGAGTTTCGGCCACACCTGGCCCTCAGGGGATGACAGCTGAGACAAAGGGCTGAAGCTCACAGACTAAGTCAGGACTATTAGCAGCCCTGCGTCTCCTCCACAGGGCAGAGATTCTGCAAACTTGTTCTGTTCTGTCAGCTTTTTCATCTACTTTACATCGATCAGGGACAGGGCTGGAACTGAGTGAATCACCCCAGCTGTCCTCCCACTGTACCCCACGGGAGAGACCCTCTAAAAACTGGACCACCTTCCCCCTGTGCTGCGGCACTCTCCTGCCAGACATAAAGCTGTACAAAACTGTATATATTCTCTACCTGCAAGTTGGAGCTCCCGGCACTCCCCTCCACTCTCACCCTGAGGTTTTGAGGTTTGGAGGTCTCTCCCCCACGGAGTCCAGATTCTTGAACACTTTCTCAAGGGGTGTGGACAGGGCGTGGGGTGCCGCTGGTCTGTGCCCCTCTCCCAGCTTGGAGGCGGTGAGATAGTGAGCCGAAAAGCGGCTGGCCGGCTGGCTTTGCTAAATTTCGGCCACACCTGGCCCTCAGGGGATGACAGCAGAGACAAAGGGCTGAAGCTCGCAGATTAAGTCAGGACTATTAGCAGCCCAGTGTCTCCTCCACAGGG
>CAUYON010096069.1:0-28969 GCA_963573935.1 Arctocebus calabarensis
CCTGTAGTCCCAGCTACTTGGGAGGTGGAGGCAGGAGACTCGCTTGAGCCCAGGAATTGGAGGTTGCTGTGAGCTGTGATGCCACAGCACTCTATCCAGGGTGACAGCTTGAGGCTCTGTCTCAAAAAAAAAAAAAAAAAATAGATGTGGTTTCTATGTTCCTGGAGCTCACAGTCTAATAAGAGTGGCTGAAAGTAAGAGCCCAAAGCCAAAGGTCTGTATTTGAAAACAATCAAGATTCCACAGCCAGCAATGAGATGACAGCAGAAGAGTCCATGGACAGGGAAGAGCTATTCATGGAGAGGAACTCATTCAGATGATGCCCTCATCCCCTCACTCTCCTTGGCAGAGAGCGAGCCACTCTGCTGGGTTGAGTTCATCAATAATATGATGACTAGTGCCCTCACAGCCAGTGCTGCCATGAAGCTGCCCCTTCTCTGCTCATAGCCCAGTATTATAAGCTATGCACAAGATGCTGAAAGCTCCAAAGAAAGACACAAGACCTGATCTGTCTACTAGCAAGAATTCTACTAAGGTGTAACAAAGCCAGAAGTGGCAAGCACAAAAACAAATGCCAGATGAGGCTAGGTGATCCTCCCCCTACCTTGTCATCACATTTCTCTGACAGTAGATGGAAAGCAAAAATAAAGAAGTAGTAGGAAAACAAAAATAAAAAAGGGGGTAGGGAGAGAAAAGCTGGACAGGAGACTTACTGAAATGGTCAGGTATTTTAGCTAAAAGCCTCCTGAAAGGAGTTTCTGCTTTGCAGCATGATGAGGGCAAGGATGGGGGAAAAGCTATAGTCTGATGTGTTAGAGAAAGGAGTTATTCCAGCAGCTCAGTTCTGGCACTGCCAAAAACTGATGGCCATGGTAAAGTTAAAGAGCTAACAGCAACAGCAGGATCTAGAATCAGAGCACAGTGGGCAGCACAACAGCTCACAGAGACTGCAAGCATTTGACCTCTCCAGGCTTCAGTTTCATCATCTGAAAATGAAGATGATGTAAGAGTGTATATTAGTTTTTGTAAACCTAGCACTCTGGGAGGCCGAGGCAGGTGGAATGCCTGAGCTCACAGGTTTGAGACCAGAATGAGCCAGAGCGAGACCTCGTCTCTAAAAATAGTCAGGCATTGTGGCAGGCACCTGTAGTCCCAGCTACTTGGGAGACTGTGGCACAAGAACTGCTTGAGCATAAGTGTTTTTGTTTTTTTGTTATGTTATATGACACCAGGGCAATCTACCAAGGGCAACAAAGTGAGACTTTTTATAAAAAAAAAAAAAAAAAAAAAAAGATAAGAGCATTAGTTTAGTAGGGCTACCATAACAAATTACCACAAATTGGGTGGCTTAAAATAACAGAAATTTATTCTCTTATACTTCTAAAGTATACAAGTCTGAAATCAAGGTGTCATCAGGGACATGCTCCCCCTGAAGACTCTAGGGAAGAATCCTCCCTGACCTCTTCTAGTTTCTGGTAGTTGCTGTTGAAACTTGAAGAGTCAGAGCCAATTCTTAGTTTATGAAAGCTTAACTCCAATCCCTCCTCCATCTTCATATAACCATCCTCTCTGTGTGTCATTTTTTTCTCTTTTTTAGTGATACGGTCTCGCTCCCTTACCCAGGCTGGCATGCAGTGGTATAGTCACAGGCTCACAGCAACCTCTCAAAATCCTGGGCTCAAGGGATCTGCCTGCCTCAACCTCCTGAGTAGCTGGGACTATAACTATATGTGTGTGCCACTAGTTCATTTTTTTTTTTTTTTTTTTGTAGACACAATATCTCCCTATGTTGCCCAGGCTGATCTTGAACTCCTGGCCTCAAGCAATCTACCGCCTCAGCCTCCCAAAGTCCTAGGATTACAGACATGAGCTACCATACCCAGCCCTCCTTTTCCTCAGTAAGTATACTGGTCACTAGAGTAGGACTAACCAGCAGAACTTCATCTTAATTAGTTTACATCTGTAAAAACACTAAATCCAAATCCAAATAAGATCACATTCATAGGTTTGATGAGGACATGAATTTGGGGGGATACTATCTGACCCAGTACTGAGCATCATCCTTGCAAGGAGAAGTTTATATATACATGTATATGGTGCTTAGCCTGGCTCACAATGTGTGCTATGTAAAGGATAGCTACCTTTCATCATCACTAGCAGGTAGCTGCTGCCAATGGGATATTGGGGTGCTCTAGAATCACCCCCACTTTCATCTTAAGAGGCAAGAAACTAGATGAACCTAGTGTCCCAAAATAAGCTGTTGAGGGTAGAGCTAGAGCACAACAGGTTTATTACTACTGAGTACCACTTCTCAATACCCTCAGGCTACAATGAGAAAACACCTGCTACAGTAACTTCATTTGGTTTCTTCAATAACGTGGTATGTATCATTCCAAATGAACAACAACCCCTTCAAAGCAGTCCCCTTATTAGGATCTGCTTTGGAAGAAACTTCAGAGTCAGCCAAGAAGCTGTACCAGAAAGGCCAGGCATAGTGGCTCACGCTTGTAATTTCAGCACTCTGGGAGCCGGAGGAGGGTGGATTGCCTGAGCTCACGGGTTTGAGACTAGCCTAAGCAAAAGAAGACCCCATCTCTAAAAAATAACCGGGTGTTGTGGTGGGTGCCTGTAGTCCCAGCTACTTGGGAAAATGAGACAAGAGAATTGCTTGAGCCCAAGAGTTTGAGATTACTGTGAGCTGTGACACTACGAAACTCTACTGAGGGCGACATGATGAGACTCTGTCTCAAAAAAAAAAAAAAAAAGACTCAGTGAGTCTTATATAAATTTGAAGCCATTATAGCAGAGAGAGGAAGGGAGGAGGGGATAAAGTGTTGCTTCATAAATACAACGAGGATGTATTTAAGATATAATAAAATAAAACCGTTAGAGACCAGAAGATAATGAGAGGTGAAAATGTGCTCCATCCTCTGACAGAGAGGAACATTCTATTATGCTCAGCGAGCCTCTCTTCCCTGCACTCATATTCTTCCTCCATTCCTAATGCTCTGCATATATCCTCAGGCCAGTGTGCTTCATGACATTGTTCATGAGTGCCTGTAATAAAATAAAGTGGAGTTATATTTCTGGGATTCAGGGGCAATGGGCCAAAGCTGCCTTCCTCTAAAGTCTTCAGTTTTATTTTAAATATTCTTATTGATTATGAATCCTACATATATTATATGCATATATATACACATTTAATATATGTAACATAATAAATAAAAATTACTTCAAAACATACAAATGTTTTAAAATAAAAATAATGTTTTTAAGTACTTACTATAAAATTTAACCCTCAAGATATTTTGTACTTTTTGTTTGCCACAACTCCAGGTCTACTGTTTTTTTCTTTTTGAGAGGATGTCATCTCAAAATATAAGTGAATAAGTATTCTGGTATGAGGAAAATAGAACTAGAAAACTAGAATAGCTATAATGGGTATAAAAAAGGAATGATCTACTGATTGCTTCAACCAGATAGGCCTAATTTAGTGACTATATAAGCTTGAGCAAGTGATATTACCAATCAGAATGTATGGTCTTTTGTTCGTAAAATGAAAATATAATGCTAAATTTTTAGCAATTATCATAAGGAATAGAGATAATGAATATAAAGCCAATGGTCCATAATAGGATATAAAAAATAGTGACTTCTGGTCATCTTCTGGCCATGACAGAATTACTGGTACCTGAATAGCCCACCCAATTTAAAAAGTCCCAAAACTGTCCTAAATGTATGAAACAAGGTAACAACAGACAGCCTAGGACCTTGGATCCTGACAGTAAGGAAACAAGCAAAGGTAACAGTATAATAATCCTGGCCTACTGCCTGGAGGAAATTTCTGCACTAAGAGAGGGAAGCCAAGCAGAGAAAAGTGGTCTTGCTGAATTTAGAACACAGAGGTTTGAAGTTGATGAACTAATGTGACTATAATTTGTAACGCATAATGCTAGTGAGGGGAAATCTGTCCAGAAAACAGCTATGGAATCTATACAGCGGTACCCTCAAGTTCTTGAACAAGTACAAATCTGCACATGTATAGGTAAAACTCCACAAGACGAGGCAAATAACAATTGCAGAAATGAAAAATTATCAAGGAACTATAAGCTGATTAATTCTCAGAGTTGTCTATAAACCCATCCTAACAGTTTTATCAATAGCCATGGAAGTATTTGATGATCCACAAGTAAACAAATTGTAAACAACCTTTAAAGAAAGACAACAAGATCTGGTACCTCAGAGTAATGTTGATAGTGTCTACTATCCCATTACAAATTATTAGACAAGTGAAGAAATAGCAAAATGTGATCAACAATGAGGTGATAAATCAGTCAATAGAAACAGACTCAGAAATGACAGAGGTGGTAGAATTAGCAAAGAGAATGGCACACCTCTTGGGGATGGGACACAATTATAACAGGGACTTTACCTAACAAATGCAATCAGTGTAACTTGGTTCTTTGTACCCTCAATAAATCCCCAATGATAAAACAAAAGAAAACAGTAAATAAAAGAGGTATTATGATATGAACAGAGTCTCAGTGACCTGTGGCATAATACCCAGTGATTAAACATGCATACAGTTGGGACCTCATAAATGGAACAACAAAATATTTAAAGATATCTCAAAAAAATTTCTGGAAATGATGAAAAATAAAGATTATATGAATATGGAGAGGAAAATCATACATAAAAGGGCAAAAAGGAGTTCTAGGCAGATAATCTTGCAGGTGACCAGTATAATAGTTATGTCTTAGCTAATAGTCTCCTAGTATTGTCAATGGATGGGCACTTTTGTCCAGGAACTCACAACAAAGAAGAGAAGGTACTTTTAAATTCATTTATGGACCTTTTTGTCCAGCTAACAGAATAGAAAAGGAGATAAGACTTCATGGACAGAATCTGTTCCTTACCAAGATGTATTCAGGCACTTTGGGACTTTTCTTGGAACATGGATATTAAAAAAGATGGAGAAATTTTAAAAACCAAGAGCATTTTGGAGATGATACGTTAAACTTTTATTTGCTGCTTTAGGTGAGGAGAAGGCAATACTGTAATGGAAGACAATCCCTGGCGAGTTCAACTGAATCATTGTGCCATAATGTCTTTGTAGTGGGTTCAGCACCTACTATGGTTTGAATGTATCCTCTTCAAAATTCAGATGTTGCAAATGTGATAATATTGAGATATGGTGCTCCCTCATTGATGATATTAGGTCCTTTATTTAAAAGGGGATTCACATACCACTTGGCTAGCTTGCCCTTTCACCTTCTATTACCTCCTCTTCACCTCCTCATCTAATGAGGATGCATTAAGAAGGCCCTCACCAGATGCCAAATACAAGTGCCTTGATTTTAGACTTCCACCCACCAGAATGAATTAATTTCTGTTCTTTATAAATTACTCATCTATGCTAATCTATCATAGCAGCATAAAACAGACTAAGACAATACCCAACTGGACACGTTAGACTTTTATACTTTACTATAAGCCCAATCATTACATCTTTGACCTGGCCTATTGATCATAAATGAGTATTAATGATTAAGGATAATTTAATATTGTAGTGTAGATAGCATAGAAAATTCCATTAGATGAAAATGACAGTATGTATGATCTTAGTTTGTTGGAAAATAAAAACAATATTTAACAACAAATGATGAAAGTTAATGACAAAGGAGAATCAGACTTGTTAAAATACACCATTTATGGGGTGACACCTATGGCTCAGTGAGTAGGGCCCCATCCCCATATAAGAAGGGTGGCAGGTTCAAACCTGGCCCTGGCCAAACTGCAACAAAGAATAGCCGGGTGTTGTGGTGGGCACCTGTAGTCTCAGCTACTTGGGAGGCTGAGGCAAGAGAGTTGCCTAAGCCCAACAGCTATGAAGCCACAGCACTCTACTGAGGGCGACAAAGTGAGACTCTGTCTCTAAATATATACAAATATATACATATATATGTATATAAAAACATTCACTTGGTAGCTATTCACAATAGCTAAGAGGTAAAAGCAATTTGTTCAAAGTCATCCATCTTTTTTCATAGCAGATTTAAATGCAGCTAGGTCCAAAGCCAGTGTTCCTTCTATTACTGCTCCATGAGAGGGGACAAGAGGTAGAAGCAAGTGAAATGTCCATCAGCATACAACTGATAAATAAAATGTGATACTATGCATATAATGGAATATTATGTAGCCTTAAAATAGAAGGAAATCCTATACCTAACCCTATCACCTACCCCTAATCCTAATCCTATCACCTAATCCTATTAACCCTAACCCTAATCCAATCACTGCTGCAGGGTGTTTGAGGCTGCTTGAGGTTCCTACACCACAAGGAAGAAGTGCTTCTTCCTTGAATTGCTTTGTATTCATTGAGGTTTCTGTTTCTCCTTTGAAGATGCCTTTGTTCATCTCCCGTGGGAGTGATCTTGTAGGCTTATGGGATTTAGACTTGATACCCTCCAGCATCTAGTCAGAGTTTCTACTCTCTTTTCTGCAACCTGGATGATGTGGTAATTGGCAGCTCCACTTAATGTCTGCTGGAAAAACTCAATTTCACCTATTAAATGTTTTGGAATTTGTGTTAAGATTCATTTTTAATGAGAAAATTTATTTTATTATGGTAAGAACACTTAATAAGAGATCTATCCTCTTAAAAAGTTTTAGCTGTGTAATATTGTTGACTATAGAAACACCATTATACAGCAGATGTCTAGAACATACTCGTCTTGTTTAATAGAGACTATATACCCTGTTTCTCCCTCCCCTATCTTCTGGCAAATTATTATTACATTTCCTGATTCTATGACTTTGGCTATTATAGATAATCTCATGTAAGTGGAATAATAAAATATTTGCCCCTCTGGCTTATTTTACTCAGCTTAATACCATTGAGGTCCATCCATGTTGTCACATATTACAGGATTTTCTTCTCTTTTAAAGGCCCACTAGTATTCCATTGCATGTGTATGCCACATTTTCTTTGTGCATTCATCAGTGGCCATGTAGGTTATTTAAACATTTTGGTTGTAGTGGTGCAATGAACATTGGAATAGTACTAAAACACTTATCTCTTTGAGAGCCTGATTTCAATTATTTTGGATAAATAACCAGAAGTAGGATTGCTGATTTATATAATAATGCTATTCTCTGACTTTTTTAGGAATAGTCATACAGTTTTTCACAACAGCTGCACCATTTTGCATTCCTACCAACATACATAAGGGTTCCAATTTCTCCACATCCTCTCCAGCTCTCGTTGATTTTTATAGTTTTGATAATAGTCATCCTAATAGGTGTGAGGTGATTTTTCATTGTGGCTTTGATTTGCATTTCTCTGGTGATTGGTGATGTTTAGCATCTTTTCATTTCCTATTGGCCATTTTCATGTCTTCTTTGGAAAATGTCTATTCAAGTCCAATATTTCATTTATAAAATATAAATTGCTGCTAGGAAACATCTAGTTTATTCATTCATAGGTGGGCAGAATGAGGCCCTGGGTGACTTGCCAAGGGAAATACACTAGTGGGTAGTAAGTCAGGGAAGAGGATTCAGATCTCTTGTCATAATTTTAATGAAATTGTAAGACTCTGTGACTATTTGCTAAGCTTCTGTCACCGATTTGCCACAGATATGACGCTGTCTTATTTTTTTGCCCCCTGATTTTTGTGTATGTGTTTTATTTCCCTTTCTAAAGTGTTAGGTTTTTGAATGAATGTTGTTCATCTTGGTGTCTGCTGTTGCTTCAGTTAGGACACAATGTTTGCACATCCTTTCATTCATTCAACCCACATTGAGGTTGGTCTGTATATTCTTGCCAATTACATGCAAGTATAGCAATTATGGATTTTAAATCCATGTGGTTCCTAACCTTGATCTCCTGCTTTTCAGGGACAAAAAATATAAGTAAGGGAAAGGGGACTTAGCAGAATAGAAGTAGCCCACACATACAATTCCCTAGTAGAGGATCAGAAACTGCAAGTAGTTGCCCACCTACAGATGGACTGCCTTGGAGAAAGCATTGTAGAACATCAGCACACTGATGGGAGACACTCAGAGTGAGGGAGATAGGGATAGAGTTTCACTCATCAAGATCAGAAGGTACCTGGGAGAGACCTCTACATGTGGGGGAGTGATCAAGAGAGAGCTCCAGGGCCCCATAGTTCTCATGGACACTGCAACTTGAGCTGTGAGGACCCCACCCTGACCTCTGTGGGACTCTCTGGTGACAGGGGACCTTCTTGGAGACTGTGTAGTGAAGTTGCACCAGACAGAAGCTTCAGCAATGTTCCACTGGCCTCAGTTCCTGGGTTGCAGCAGCTAATGCCATTCTGAGCTCTCAAGTTAAGAGCTCCCAGTCTACATGAGGATGAGTTTCACTGTAGCTGCCCCCATGTAGCCTATTGTTGGGTTGGGAGGAAGCAAAAAGTGCAGATGCATTTGCATACCTATAACCAGGAGCTAGGCACCCTCTGCCAGGGAACTTGAGTAGAGCTTGAGGGTCTCATGGTAGCAGCCTTAGTGGGACCAGTATGGGGAGAGAACCTCAGCTTTCCAGCCGTCCAGCCCCCATGGTTCCACACCTTAACCAGTGGAATAAGCCTCCAACCCATGTGGTGCCTGCCATGCTGAGGCCCAGTTGCCCAGAGATCCAGTTGCCAAGCAGAGGTCCATGCTCCTGAGAACAACATGCAAATAGGTAGGCCACACCCCATGGTCCTATGTGCTGATTAGAGGAATAAGTCCTCTAGTCCTACATGCCACACAGAGGTCCATGCCCCTTTAAGCCTACCATACCCCTGAGCCTGGCATGCTAAGAGATGGGCCACACCCCCAAGCCTGGCATGCCAAGAGGTGGGTCACATCCCTGCAAGCCCACATGCCTTGAGGTGGCCTATGCACCCTCATTTCATGTCCTGGCCTGATGGCCAACAGAATAAGTACCCCAGGCCTGCATACTGGCCAATGGACCATACCCCCTCAGTACCACACAGTGTCACACCTACAGGCCTACACTCTATCACAGACACACTAGCCACAAGCTGCCTTCCACTGCACACCATCATTACACCTAGACCTGAATGGAGGAAACCCCTGCATTCCTGACCTGTGGCTACCTGACCTAGGCTATCACCTAGATAGCCTCATGAAAGAGCCACTCTGTCATTGTGAAGAGACCAGGGCATAGCAATCTTTCACAATGCCTGCCTCAGTCAAGAGGGACTCATCCAGTACCTTGTCCAATCCTCCAACAGTGGTGTAGGAATCAATCCAACACTCTATATGAATATCCCCCAGCACTAGTCCATAACTGGACAAATCATCAAAGCAAAAAATGAATAAAGAAATAAGGGACTTTAAAAGAACTCTACAAGTAAACCTAACAGACATTTACAGAACATTCTACTTTAAGCTACTGAATATTAATTTTTTTTACAGTATGTGGAACATTTTCCAATATTGATTATATCATAGGCCACAAAAGATGTCTCAAGATATTCAAAAAAGTTGAACTCATACCATTTATATTATAGACCACAGTGAGCTAAAACTAGAAATCAGTCCCAAGAGAAATACTCTAAACTACAGAAAATCATGAAAACTAAAAAACCTGCTGCTGTTGAATGATCCTTACATTAATGATTAAACTCAGATGGAACTAGAAAGATTCCTTGAACTGAATGACGAAATGGACATCATAAACTTTAAAAAATATATGGGATACAGACAAAATAGTCCTAAGGGGAAGTTTACTGCCTTAAATGATTACATTAAAAAGATGGAAAGATCACAAATGAATGACCTAATGTCACATTTCAAGGAACTAGAAAAATAGCAAACCAAACCCAAAGCCAACAGAAGAAAAGAAATAACAAAGTTCAAAGCAGAATTAAGTAAAATGGAAACAAAAAACAATTCAAAGACCAATGAGATAAAAAAAGTGGTCCTTTGAAAAGATAAGCAAAATTAATAGACCACTAGCTAGATTAATCAGAAATAGAAAAGAAAGGAGTCAATATAAGTAATCATATTGGATTATTTCTACATTGGGATAAACAAAAATGAAAAAGGAGACATTACTACTGATACTACAGAAATGAAAAATGTTATCCATGAATACTATGAAAAACTCGATGTGACTAGTATGAAAAACTCTATGTACACAAATAGAAAACACAGAGAAAACAAAAAAATTCCAGGAAATACACAATCTCCAAAGGCTGAACCAAGAAGAAATAGAAATTTTAAGCAGACCAATCATAAGCAGCAAGACTAAAGCAGTAATTAAAAAAAATTCCCTCCTTCCCAAAAAAGCCCTGAACTAGACAGATTCACAGTCACATTCTACCAGGCCTACAAAGAAAAACTGGTACCTATCCTACAGAAACTTTGCCATAACACCAAGAAGGAGGAATCTTCCCTAATTTATTCTATGAAGTCAGTACCATCCTGATACCAAAGCCAGGAAAGGACACACACAAAAAGAAAACTATACCAATATCCCTTATAAACAGAGATGTAAAACTTCTCAAAAAATACTAGCAAATTGAACTCAACAGCACATTGAAAAGATAATCTTCCATGGTCAAGTGCTTTTCATCTCAGGGAGGCAAGAATGGTTTAACATATGCAAATTAATAAGTGTGATCCGTCAAAGAAACACAAACAAAGATTATATGGTCATCTCAACAGATGCAGATAAAACATTCAATAAAATCTAGCACTCTTTTGTGATAAAAATCCTCAACAAACAAGGCACAGAAAGAACATACCTCAAAATTATAAAAGCCATATAAAACAAACCCACAGCCAATATCATACTGAATAAAGAAAAGTTGGAAGTATTTCCCCTACAAACTGGAACAAGACAAACATGCTTATTGTCATCATATGTATTCATATATTTAAAGTAGTATCAGAATTCCTAGCCAGAGCAATTAGGCAAGTGAGCAAAATAAAGGGTATCCACATAAGGAAAGAGGAGACTAAACTATCCCTCTTTGCTGATGATACAATCTTGTACCTGAGAAAACCCTAAATATTACACCAAAATACTCCTGGAATCGATAAATAAATTCAGCAATGTCTCAGGATACAAAATCAATGTACAAAAATCACTGGCATGTCTATAGACTAAGAATAGTCAAGCTGAGAGTCAAATTAAGGACTCAATATTATTCCCAATAGCTACAATGAAAATAAAATTCCTAGGAATACATTTAACCAAAAAGGGGAAAGATCTCTAAAAGGAGAAGTACAAAGCACTTATGAAAGAAATTGCAGATGACACAAGCAAATGGAAAAAACATCCTTTGCTCATTGATTGGTAGAATCAGTGATTGGTAGAATCAGTGATTGTTGCACCATGCTGCCCACCGTGATGTATAGATTCATTGCAATTCACATCAAAATACCAGTGTTGTATTTCATAGATCTAGAAAAATATAATTCTAAGCTTCATTTGAAACTATAAAAGAGCCTAAAGAGCAAAACAATCTTAAGGAAAAAGAACAAATCTGGAGGCATCACCTTATCTGTCTTCGAATTATACTACCAGGCTATAGTAACCAAAACAGTATGATACTAATATAAAAATAGAGACATAGACCAATGGAACAGACTAGAAACTCCAGAAATAAAACTGTGTACCTGCACCCAAATGATCTTCAATGAAGCAGACAACTATATACAATGGAGAAAAGAAGCTATATTCAATAAATGATGGTGGGAAAATTGGATAGTCACATTCAGAAGAATGAACTAAGACCCCTATCTCTTGCCTTATAAAAAATTAATCCAACATGGATAAAGGACTTAAGTGTAAGGCTTGAAACCATAAAAATTCTAGGGAAAAAATGGGAATAACTCTTCTAGACATAAGCCTATGCAAAGGATTTATGACTAAGACCCTAAAGCCTCGATCAGCACCTGTAGCTCAGTGGCTAGGGAACAGGCCACATACATCTGCGCTGGTAGGTTTGAACTCAGCCAGGCCTGCCAAAACAACAATGACAACTACAACAAAAAAATAGCCAGGCATTGTGGCAGGTGACTGTAGTCCCAGCTATTTGGGAGGCTGAGGCAAGAGAATCGCTTAAGCCCAAGAGTTTAAGGTTGTTGTGATCTGTGATGCCACAGCACTCTACTGAGGTTGCCGTAGTGAGACTCTGTCTCAAAAAAAAAAAAAAAAAGACCCTAAAGGCAAATACAGCAACAACAATACTAAGTAAATGGGACTGAATTAAATTTAAAAGCTTCTGCTCAGCACAGGAAACAATCAATAGAGTAAATAGACAAGCTGAAGAATGGAGAAAATATTTGCCAACTATACAAACTATACCTCTGACAAACGTCAGAAGTTCAGAATCTACAAAGAATTTTTTAAAAATCAAAAAGAAGAAAACAAACAACCCCTTTCAAATAATGGGAAAAAGGCATGGACAGAAGTTTTCTAAAGAAGACAGATAAATGGCCAAAAAACATGAGAAAGTGCTCAATATTACTAATCATCAGGGAAATGTAAATTAAAACTCCAATGAGAAGTCACTTTACACCATCAGAATGGCCATCACTACAAAGTCAAAAAACAATACATGCTGGCATGGATGTATTGAGAAAGGAAAGCTTATGCACTGTTGGCAAGTCTGCAAATTAGTGCAACATGAATGGAAAACATTATGAAGATTCCTCAAAGAAATAAACATGGACTTAACATTCAACCCAGCAATCCCATTGCTAGGTATCTACCCACAGGAAAATAAATCATTTTATCAAAAAGATACCCGCATTCAAATATTTATCACAGCACAATTTATAATTGCAAAGATGTGGAATCAACCTAAGTGCCCATCAAATTCAGCAGTAAAGAAAATATATAACAGTACTACTCAGCCATAAAAATAAATGAAATAATGTCATCTGCAGCAACTTGGATGGAACTGGAGGCCATCATCCTGAGTGAAGTATCACAGGAATAGAAAGCCAAACAGTGTATGTTCTCACTGACAAGTGGGAGATAAACAGTGGGTACATGTGGACACAAAGAAAGGACATGAGAAACCAAAAAAGGGGAGGGTGTAATGGGATGTGTGGGATAAAAACTTGTCTATTGGGTATAATGAGCACTATTCTGGTAACAGGCTCATCAGGAGCCCTGACTTAAGCATTATACCAGCTATCCAGGTAACAAGAACATGTATACTCCCTTAATTAGTATTTTGAAATTAAAAGAAAAAAACAAATAAGCCTTGAGAGCCTGCTTCAAAAGTAGAGAATCTCCTGAGCAGTTTTACTGTTAAAATTATAATACTATCATTGGAATGTGTTCATGACAAAAGCAAGGAGATGGGTATAGAATGGAGACTCTGGGAAATCAGAGGAGGCAGAGGGCTCAGGGTCTGGAAAGCTGCAGCTGTATGCTGAGTACATCCCACCTTCCAAGTACCTTTTCAAATGTCTGAGGTTCAGGGAACTCTGGATGTATTTCATTGACTGCCTTTTTCCATTTGCTTTTCAACACCCTGTATATTCAAGTGGCAATTCAATCCATCTGTTTCATATTCATTTATACTTAACTTGTCTAAATGTTATTTGGAGAGAAAGAAGCCCAAGAACCCTTTCTTTTTGATTTAGTTAATACAGATTAATCTTTAATTCTAGAAAGAAAAAGCACAAACAAATAAATACCCAGGATTGTTTAGTCTGATTGATAACATAGGAGCCATCTCGTTTAGCCATAGGCAACATGATGACAGGAGGGGCTAATCTGTGTATCCTGTGTTTTCTCTGTCACCCTCACTTACCTTCTTTGGGTGTCTTTTGTCTGTGTGTTTTCACATGACTTGCTATCTTGAAGTAGTGCTTCAACCTCATGGTCTTGAACATGACACCCATACTTTTGTAATTCTTGCTTTACCTCTTGGGAGGCTAGTTTCCTGGTAAAGAAATTCAGGCAAAGATGTTCATAGAAAATATTGGGGTGAAGCTAAGAATAATAAAACTTAATTGAGAGATTACTACATGGATTCTTTTATTACATTCTAACCACCCCAGAAGGAGGCAGTATTACTAAGTGTAGAGTATAAATATCTTAACACAATAATTAAGAAAGTATGGAGAAGGCTATGTTAACCAGTTGGATGAAAGTATTTCAAATTGTATTTAACACCAGCACATTGTACCCCATAAATACAATAATGTAACCAGCTATGATTTAATAAAAACAAATTAGCCTCATTTGAAAGACGGAACTTAGGCTCAGAGTGGTGGAGTGACTTGGTTGTAGTGCTTATTTATTGCAGACTGGAAATTGAAACTCAGGCTCACTAACTCCAAAGCCTAGACTCTTAACACCATTCGTATTGCCTCCTGTTGACTTGCCACCATTTCAAAGTGTTTTCATTTAAGTGGCACTTCCTAGGACATCTTAATCTTGAAGAATAACGCTGATGGATAAGAAGGGGGATAGGCGTTACAGATGGCCATTCAATTGTTGCAGGAGTTGAGAGTTACAAAATAACTTTTCAGGGCTCTTGAACCATAAAATTGGGTGTATGGGAGAATTACGCCACTTTCATCTGAAGTTGGCGCATAAGATGCAAAGATACAAAAACACTTTCCTTTTTATTTTAAGTGTCCAGATATGAATCTACTTGTTTCAAGAATCTCTCCTTGTACCTTCAATCTGGATGCTAAACATATTGAAAATGTGCACTGCATTTTCCAGGCATTTTGAAGATCTACAGCCTGACTTTGTTCTCCCTTCAGCCTCCCATGCACATTACTGACTGCTCTCCAACTGCCTCTCTATCCTCAAGCATGAGTAGCTCGGTTTTGTGGTTTTCCAAGTGTGGTCTCCAAACTAGCAGCACCCAAGAAATTATTAAAAGTCAAAATTCTTGGACTGTGCTCTAGACCTACTGAATCAGGAACTCTGGGGTTTAAGTTTAGCTATTTGTATCTTAATAATGATTCGGGAACTCTGGGGTTTGAATTTGGCTATTTGTATCTTAATAAGTCCTCCCCGCGATTCTGATCTACACTCATGTTTCTTAACCACTGTTGCTGTGGATGGAGTTAATAAAATGGAACATGTGCTCTTATTAACACACACTGTCCTATGTGTGGTGGATAAACCTGAACATGACTTGGTCTGCATCTACTATCAGCAAACATACTTCAAAATGCAAAACATTAGATATGAGTCCAGCTGGGTGTGATGGCTGACATCTGGAATCCCAGCACTTTGACAGTCTGAGGCCCTTGTGCCCAGGAGTGTGAGGCCAGAATGGGCAACACAGCAAGACTCGATCTCTATAAAAAAAATTTTTTTAAATAAAAAATCAGCCTGGTGTGGTGGCAGATGCCTATAGTCCTAGCTACTCAGGGAGAGAAGGTGGGAGGCTCACTTGAGCCCAACAGTTTGAAGTTGGAGTGAGCGATGATGATGCCACTGTGCTCTAGCCTTTGTGACAGAGCATGAGGCTGTATCAAAAAAAAAAAAGAAAAAGAAAAAGAAAAGAAAGAAAGAAAGAGAGTCCAAGAAGAGACATTAGATATCTAAGTGAGGAGGCAGGAAAAGCTTCCACAGCAATAAAATACAAAGGGTTGAATTCTGGGTAGAATCCTTCTGGGAGAAAGAGTGTCTGACATCTGACCCTAATTTGCCCAAGATAAGGAAAAAGAGGAAGCACGTGGCAGGGAAAGGCCCCTGTATTAGATTCCTGCCTTAACAAAACAGTGTAAACTGAGAATCTTAAGGAACGGGGGTTCAGGGCTCCCTGCATCAGCATGTCTGTGCTCCCTCTGAAGCCTCTAGGGAAGGACCCGGCCCACACCTCTCTTTTTGCTTCTGGCAGTGTCTTGACTCCTAGCCACATCATTCCACCCTTCCCATTTCACAGGGCATCTTCCATATGTGTCTGCATGTCACCTGCCCTCTGTGCATTGTCAGTCATTGTGTCCAAATTTCTCCTCTTCAGAGGGACACCAGTCGTACTGGATTAGACTCCACACTGATAGCCTCGTTTGATTTGATTACCTCTGAAAAGATCCTATGTCCAAATAAGATCACATTTGGAGGTACTGTAGGTAAGGACTTAAACATTTTTTTTGAGGGGATAGTTTAACCCTTAACTGTGCCCATAGGAGGCTGGCACGGGATAAAGACAGGAGAAGGTGGCAGGTGGGGGGGGGGTGGCCTTTTGGTGGATAGAGCTCAGAGAACAAAAGTGAGAAGGTTGTCGCTCCTTATGTGGCTCCAGACACGAGGCAAGACTCCTTCTCCAGCTGATATTTAACCATCCCCTGCCCGTGTTGCTCAGCCCTTCTATGCTTTTCCCCATCACATTTCGATGCTGCACATTCTGGATCAGTTCATCCCAAGCACCAGAGTCTCCCTTCCCACAGCTTGTGGCTCACGGAGTAGAGAATACTGCCCTAGGGACAGAGGGGAAAGGGGATGTTTTACTCTCAGAATCTCAGCTATGTCATCTGTAAAAAAGAAATAATAATACCTACTCTACCTCCAGAGATAGCATACGTGGGACTACCAGTTACATTGTGAATTTTGCCTAAAGTCTGTAAGGAACCCAATCATACGGAAGTGTCTAAGACTGATAACAGCCGAAAGAAGCTGGTTCTCCAACCCAGTATCCCCTTTCAGTCCACATGGGGACTTTTAAGGGACGTTGAGTTATCAAAGTAAAACACACTATATAGGTCTGGGTGGGTGGAACACAGCTGTTTCTCTAGAGTATAATTTTTTACAACTTCTTCTAGAACCCTTGAGAAGTCTTGGGAAGTTGAGCAAGTTGTAGAGTAGGTGGCTGGAAGAATAAAATGTCCCACATCGCCTTTCCCCAGGAGGGCCCTGCCTTCCAATTGCCTTGGGTCTGGAGGTTGCCCCTGTCTCTTACGGAGACTCAGCCAGCTCTTGGGGTGAAATGCCTCTTTTTTATGGTGCAACTCTTTTCATCCCCTTTCTGTTTGCACGACTTAACTATGGCGTTTTCCCCAGGGTCTTAGATCCTTTTCCAGCAATCTTCAGGTACTGAACCTTTTTTACCACTTGGGAATGGCACAATGTTGCTGCCTTAGAAATTTCAGGGTCAGCTTACCAAGGTAGTCAGTTCCCACACCTGCCAGCCAGCTGGAGGCCACAGAGGAGTCCAATGAGGCCTGCCCCTCTCCTTCCACCATCCATTTCTTCTCTACTGCTACCCCTGCACCACTTTTCTCCCATCTGATTCTCAGCTTACAATTTTTCACCTGTTTAATACTGACTATTGATCTTCCAGGTCATGAAAGCAGAGGTGAAGTCATAGCTGTTTTTTTTTTTTTTTTAAATAAGAGATGCAGCAAGAGAGTCACATCCAGTTTTGGAATCCTGAGTTTGAACCTTGACCCTGTGTGGCTTTGGGCAACTTACTCAACCTCTCTGAGAAAGTGATACGAAATTCTTAATCTTTCAAATGATATTAGTGCCTGATTCACAGAGTTATTGTGAGGACCAAAAGAGTATAAAATGTAAAGAGACTCACATGGCATTTTAACTAATTTAGTGATAACTATGTAAAGCCAGCCCCAGCCACTGCTGGTGCATTTATCTCAGCTGTTGAGATCTAGTTCTCACCCCATCACGTACAATGGGATGATTATGATATCAGCCCATGGCTAAGGCCCTGGCTGCTGTAAAGCCTCTTATTCTGAGCTGTGCACGAGCCAGATCAAAGACTCAGACTGCTGTTTTGCTTGAGAGGCATCAGTAAGCCCTGTAACTCCAACCAGTCTCTTTGTGATGGTCATCTTCAAAGGACCTGAGACCTTGAGGCTGCCCTGGGCCATGTGATTTTTGGCCAGTTCTAGCTATTGACTTCTTGTCTGGAACCCTGCTCTGAAAGGCCCAGGTCTCCAAGCTGAAGGCAAGGGCAGGGAGAGGAATTTGAGCAACAAGAGGAGTGAGAGCGGCTGATTTCTAGCTGTGAGGCAGGGTTAGGCTGTATTCCCAGGCACAAGATGTAAGCACATGCCTTCTCACCAGCCGGGCTTCTCCCAGAAACAGCAGGCCTGTAGTATTTTCCTTCTGGAGAGTGAATTAGCTCCTTTATACAGTCTTGGTGTACATTGCCATGTTCTCCAAGAACTGCTTCCCCAGAGTTTCTTCCCTCTTTACAATTTCTGTTATTCGCATGCAGTTTTTCTCCTGGAAATCCGGCTAGCAGAAGGTGGAGGCGTGACTGCTGGGGCGTGTGCCCACAGGGCTACCGTAGCTGTGCTTGATCTGACTCACTCAGCAGTCTCTGATTGTCCTCACTATTGTGGCTAATTCATTTATAATTCTGCTGTTTGCTCTCATTTTTATTCCTCCCCTTCTCAAGATCTGGTATGGATTTTCTTCTGACTTTACTAATTAGCTCGATTCTACAAGCTAAATTTGATTTCCATTTTTATACCACAGATCACCCTTCAGATCAATCTTTCACACTGACATTAGCATGTGACACCTTTTCTCCGTCAGTCTCAGTAAATGGGAAGGAGCACAGTTCTGGGACCTGAGTCCCCCTCCAGGCAGTGGGACTGCGTGTGGCTGGCTCCTGCTATTGCAGCCCTGCCCAGTGTCATGAGGGCACAGGAGAGCTCAGGGAGTTAAGGCCACCCATGCCACCAAGGGACTAGAAGGTGAGGGAATGCTACCTAGGATTCTCTTCTGCTAGATAGCCTCCCTGTTACTTTCCGAGGCCTTCAAACCAGAGGCCATGACTTTTCTTAGTCATGGAGCTGTGTTTGCTAGTGCGCAGAGCAGTGTTGACATGCACCCATGAGTACCAAAGCAGGTGTGTGTGTGTGTGTGTGTGTGTGTGTGTGTGTGTGTGTGGTGGAGGAGGGGGTAGGGAGATGATGGTGAGAATTTGAAATCAATCTTTTGCTTTACTTCCCTCATAAAGAATGATCTTCACTTGGCCACACACCTGCCTGGCCTCTGGATGGCATTGCCCACCCCAGAGAGCTAACGTGGGAAAGCTTGCATTTGGACTGTAAGTAATTTGCCATCTCCAAAGAAGGACACTGCTGCTGTCTTTCTTCTTTTTCTCTGTGTCATTCATGTGGCCTTTTTTGTTTTCTTTTTTTTTTTTTGAGACAGAATCTTACTCTGACACCCAGACTTACTGCTAGCTTCAAACTCCTGGAATCTTCCTGCCTTAGCTTCTCAAGTAGCTGGGAGGACTACAATACAGACCACCACATCTAGCATCACATCTAGCTAATTTAAAAAAAGGTTTTTGTTTTGTGTTTTAGAGACAGAGTCTTGCTGTATTGCCTAGGCTGGTCTCACACTCTGGACCTCATGTAATCCTTCCACCTCACCTCCAGGAGCACCGGTATTACAGGCCTGTGTAGCATTTTGATGAAAGCACACCTCTCCTTTCTTTGCCATAGCTGTTCATATCAAATAAAGTGAAAAAAAGAACTTCAGTAGTTGTCCTCAGAATTGCATGGTACAGGTTAGAAGAAGCTACCATTTAGAATAGTGGTTCTCCGCCTGTGGGTTGCGACCCATAGGAACTGTATTAAAGGGCCGTGGCTTTAGGAAGGTTGAGAACCACTGATTTCAAAGATCAAATGTGGTTCCCAAATTCACTGCTGGTTTTCCACCTCCTCCTCAATTTATTGCATCCTTCACAATAGACCTCTAGCAAAAGTGTCAACAATTAGTCAAGATGAACCTCTGAGTCATCAGCTGTGACAGACCCAGTCTGCAAGAATAATTAGTCACTGTTCCTTTCTCCTCTAGGAATTTCTCAGTTCTGCTATGAAAGACTTCAATTCTATCTCTTCCACCTCCCACGTTACATTGTAACACAGAAGAGGAAATTGACCTCTCTGAAACAGTTGTAAAAAAGACAATAACATTTACAGACTAGGTGACTGCAATCATGAAATAGCACAATGGGGACAGATGCCAAGCAGACTGCCTGCACACTCAGAAAGCCCTGAAAAGATGGTTCTTTTTTCACTATTCGTAACTGGGAGCCATTTATTGTTTAGGGGACCTTACATCTTAATCCTGGTGATGACCCGGAGGCCAGGTGCACTAAAATACAGGAGCTGTCACTTCCTTCAGCCTCCCACAGTCCCCTCCTCCTGCATATTCCATTTGTAAAGAGGCTGCCAGCCTCATACATCACATTTAAAACCGCTGGTCTTCAGGTAATGACCAGGTATCAGTGAAAGGCTGAAGGGGGTGGAACGTGAAAGGTTAACTCAAATGAAACCACCTGTGCTGGGAAATGTGGCATGTGACTAAGTAAAACTACGCCACCTTGGTGGTGTTGGTGATCTCAGCAGGGAACATGAGACCTCGTGTGTCTGCACACCTGGGTTTTGTATTTGGAGCTGTCCTTCTCAGGTTGTATATTATACCTCACAGCATCCCCTAATTCCAGGAAGAGCTGTGAGAAATCACGTCCCTAAAGGAACTGACTGTAGAAAAGGAGCAAATGCCCCATGTCAGATAAATAGTTTTACTCATCTCCCACAGAGAGACTTGTTTTTTTACCTGAAGAGTCCCTTGTCGAGAGAGAATCCCTTCTCAGGTTTCTGGAATTCCCAGGAGTGATGAAGGTTTGTCCGTGTTCTACTTCTGTCTTCACGCTGGGATGGCTCCCTGGCTGAGAGGAAGGAGAATCACATTTAGAAAGGTCTGAAAGGATCTCTGGATACAGGCTATTATTAGAGGAGAGGTGAGCCAAGGTGGAATCAGCTGGTGAGGTATGATCGATTTATATTTGGATTAAAGAGAAGGTTTCAATAAGAGCATGAACCTCAGGCCATGAAAGCTGGAGGAATAATGCGATTTCAAAACTTCTACTCTTCAGAGGCCAAGGCCACAACCTTTTATATAACAAGGCTAAATTTACATAATAGGACATAAGCAGGAAAATCGATGAAGGTATAGCTGCAATGCGTGTCTACTGCCAGTAAAAAATGCTTTTATTAAACAGTGTATTTCTACCTGCAATTTGAGTGCAGGTGCATGTGTGTTCATTCCTGGTTGGTGACTGTGCTTGGTTTTTATTTTCTGCTTTGTGATTATCTGTACTGTCCTCAATATATGTATAAAACTGTTGGTTTGAATAAAATAGGAACATAGTGGATCATGTGACGGGGACATCTAGGGGCAGCAGGTGCTCCCTTTCGTTCATTTCCCAGCCCGTTTCCCTCTGAGCATCGGCCTCTTTTTCTCTCCCTGAAGATGAGCTTCAACCACGTGATCAAGAAACATGGCTCCTGACAACACCAGCTGTTATTTTCACTTTCTAACCCCAGGAGAAAGAGGGTTTCTCATGGATGATGCTAATTGGCTCCTTTGGATCACCTGACCCATGCATGTAGCTTCACAGCTGTGTTCAGGAGAGACGAACACACCACACCACAGTTCTCACCTGTGGCTGAGGGAACAACTCCAGAGTAGATGCTCCTGGCAATACTTTACAGAGTGCGTGAAGACTCCTCCACAAAAGCACGGAGACCAAATCACATTTCTATATGTCCCATAATATGTCTTATTTTTTTCCACTAGAAACAGAATCTAGTTATTTTTCTAAAGACTATAAGAATGAGTTTTCTGATCTCTTCCCACCATCTTACAGAACCTCCCAATTTTCAGTCATCACTACTCTCTACTCCCATGACACTTAGTCTTGTCTCTATAATGTTGCTGGGATTTCTCTCTCTGATTAAAATGGCATCCTTCTGTCAGAACAGAGACCTGGGTTCTAGTCCAACCTCTGCCATTAACTGCTTTTGTGTTAATGTAACAGTCAGATGAATGTGACTGTAACATATTCTTGGGTTTGAGCTTTCTTCATTGTGTGGCTTCTTGGTATGAAGAGGGACTGTAGTAACTATTATACGAGCCCAAGTAGAAGGAGACTCCAAATAAAGTGTCTCCCTCTTTCCCAGTGGGAAAGTACCATAAACATGCACAATAGTTAGAACGTGCAAACTTTTCATGCAAATGAATGTCCAAAATATATTTATGTTTAATTTATTTGGTTATACAGATATATTAAAATAGCATGTTTTATAAATTAATTAGCAGTGCAGTATTTTCTACTCTCCTGTTTTTCATAAGTAATTTTATTTAAACACCTAAAACAGTCATCATTAGCACCCTTTTCAATAAGGCCATTTTTGAATCATCTAACAGCTTTCCAGAATATGTCATCTTCATTTCTATCTACATATCCTGAGCAAGAGTCCATGCTGATCTGTACATGATACTGCTGTCACTGGCATTTATTACCCTGATCACAAATACCCAGTCAGAAAACATTAATGTACTTGATTTTCATTTCTTCTGTGAATGTGTGCTTATGATCAGCACAATGTAACTTATCACTATGTTGATTTTTTGAGTGATCTTTAAAAGGCGTCCGGCATTCAGTTATGAGCTCTTCCCCCTTGACTGTGTGTGTCTCATGCTAACCTGTCTACCCTAAAAGGTATTTTGTTGTTCCAAATAAAGTTATGTAGACTGTACCCACTTTTTTGATACTTTCCAAGGATGTGCTTAAATGTGATTCCCCATTTACTGATGGATAATTTGGGGGGAAACTTTCATCTTAATATTTGTGATGTCAAGAGAGACAAAAGGAACAACTGATTGAAGGCAACTTTTTAAACCGTGCACACAGGAGAGGAAGGGCAGGGCTTTGGAGGAGGACTTACTCAGGGTGGCAAATTAATTGAGGTCCTAGTGCAGAGGCAGGGCTGGCTTGCCTTGGGCCAGCAGAAGCCTAGGAGGGACCACTGGCATCTGGAAGGGTCGCTCTTGGCATGAGTTAAAGGAAAAGGAAGATGAGGTATATTTTAGAAGTATATTTTTGTAGTGAGTGAGCAGAAATAGAAATAAATCACTGGTTGGACTTCAAGTTACTTTAGTATTAAAACGTAATTAGCGCAGTGAGATGATGGTTCAAGATAGTTGCTGAAATAATTGAAGAGAACAAGAGCAAGGAAAGTTCTATCAAGAAAGGAAAAGTTTGTTCTAGTGGTTTGGGCAGCAGATTGGACTCTATTTTAGTAGCTGTACACACTAAAGAAAGCACAGTGTCTAGATTTTACACAAAGTTTTTGAGAGTATCAGCATTTCTTGGAAATTTCCCATGGTCTTGATCTCCATTCTCATAACAATTCATATCTCTTTGTCCACATCAGAAAGTCTCAGGGACGTTAATCAGTCTGCCCACACAAGCAGTTCCCCAAGACAACCCACCTGCAAGGTCCTTTGTAGCAATTAGCCCCATTCCCACAGTAACCCCGGTCGGCGTGACCAAGTCAGTCCAAAGTAGCCTAACCCCATCCACCATCCACCCTGCTGCTGTCTAACTAACTGCCTAACCTAACAACAGGTTACAGATCTTTCCTCTAGGATATTTTGTTGTTCATAAAATGTCGTATTTTAAGTCTGAAAGGATCTAAAAAATGTTGATAAACCGTGTTTCCTATCACTGGGAAAAACTGAAAGGGAGGTAAATAGTGAAGACAGGAATATGGTGAACCCTTTACTTAATTTTCTGAGAGATTGTGTAAAATTCTTCACTGGTATAGGGGTGAGACATGCTCATGCCTGCCATATGTGAAAGTTAAGACTATTGAAATTCATATACTTAACATAAAAGGAGAGAGCATTAAGCTGCACTCATCTTGGTTTATTTGTATAATCATAGAAAGTACTTCTGTGACATCTCTGTCAGAAAATGTATTAGTAATATACACAACTAAACTAATGTTTTTGACAAGTGTGTTTCAGAGACCTAAATGAATAATAAACATGATAATAATTGGTTGATGAAGTGTTTTCAGGACCATGATTTCATTTGATTACACAAAACTGTGAAGGAGGCAGGCATTATCATAATTTATATTTTGTAGATAAATACAAAACAGAGGCATGGAGTGGTTAAGTGTTTAAATCTATCCCTGTGAGAACAGCTCAGAGAGTACTTGACTTCCCTGATGCTATGGCCTCTCATGCTGACAGTTATAGAACAATTACTTGGCATGGTGTCTGGGAAAAAAAAAAAAGACAGCGACATTTCCCCCACTTTTTTTGCCAAGAAGACTTGAGGCAGTCTAGCTGCTGGGAAGAACACCCTCCTCTGCTTATGAAAGAAATGTCCAGGTGATAACTCATCCAGATTCAAAGACAAGAGAGTTATTTTGATTTAATGTTTTTTGTTGTTGTTGTTGTTGCTGGTGGTGGTTTAGTGGCAAAATTTCAAATAGTGCCAAAGGTTTCAGTTAAAAATATGTTATAGTTAAAAATATGCTCCTTACCCTTTATCTGTTAGTTCTAATCCCAAGAGATATTTCTCAAAACATGTTCTAGTGAATGCTTCCACAGAAAATCCCTGTATATCCAAGCACGTCACTGTTTATTATTATTACTTACCACATACACATGCACACATAGAAAAAGGATTAACAATTAATCCTTTTCTGAAGTTGCCACTCTGTGCTCATGTTGGCAGCACTGTACAAACAACTCGGTAAGGCTTCATAACCTTGTATATCAATGTCTCACAATCGTTCTGGTGTTAATGTGTAGTGGTGTCTTGCTGAGTGGTGTTCTTTTTTGTTGGTGTGTGTTTTTTTGCCCTGACACAAGAGAATGTTGGAGCTTGAATTAGACCAATGAACAAACATTACATTTCTTGTCAAACTGGGCAAGAGTGGAAGTGAAATCAGAAAGATATTAATCCAAGTTTATGGGAGCAATGCCATGAAAAAACATCAGTGAACAAATGGGTTAAACATTTTTCTGAGGGGAGAGAAAGTGATAAGGAGAGGGCAATGCTGCCCGTGATGAGCAGAACTGATGAAGAATTTCACGAACTCCTCAAATTGTGCATTAAAATCAACAGCCGAATGTGAGAAGCATAGCAGAGCACATAAATATCGATAGGAAAACTTGAACTGAAAATGTTGGCATGAGAGAGGTATATGCAAAAGTGGTCCCAAAGGAGCTTGCTGATGAACTCTGGGAGGGCGTTGTTAGCCAGTAAACAAACTGTATTGGAACACCCTACCCACTAACCTCATCTGGTCCCCAACGACTTTTTTCTCTACCCAAAGATAAAGACATAAAGGAAATAGTGAAAGGAAGACATTTTAATGACATTCAAGACATCAAGGGTAATATGACAACAGCTTTGATGACCATTCCAGAAAAAGAATTCCAAAATTGCTTTGAAAGGTAGACTAGGCACTGGAGCTGGAGTTGGTGCATAGCTTCCCAAGGGGAATATTTCCAAGATCACCACAAGGACATTCAGCAATGAGGTAGGTAGCACTTTTTCTAGGACAAGTTCACAAACTTAATTGTCAGACTTCATATCATGCACACACATTTTTTTTTTACACACAAATGCTAGCATTGAATTATGAACCTTCTAATTTATCTTTAAAGTTATTACATATCTTTACACCATAATAACCTTACAATTTTTAGGGATTGTTCAAGTCTTTTATTGAATATATACAAAATAATTTGTATATGGACATTTCATTTGATAGCAATACCAAACCAGATATATTTTATAAGTCTGTATACATATGTGAACATATCTTTTCAGAAAAAAGAATATAAGTGAAAATGCTGTATCAAAAAAGTCAGTGCTTTTAAAATTCGGAAGGTAATGCTAAGTTGCCAAAGAGCACAATCTAAGTTTCCCTTGCCATTGAGGTATATAAGCAAATATTTGATCATGGCCAATTCACTGGGTAAAAAATTTGCAGTTTTAACTGTGGCTCAAAGGAATAGGGCTCCAGTTCCATATGGCAGAGGTGGTGGGTTCAAACCCAGCCCCAGCCAAAAAAAAAAATGCAAAACCTCCCCCCAAATTTTGTATTCTATAAATTAGGAGTCCGTACATATGGAGATATGTTTTATAACAATGTGAATATACTTAACATTACCAAACTTAACACTCATAAATAGTTAAGATGCTTTTTAAAAGTCACTATAAAATTATATATTTTTATATATTTAAACCCTATTTGTATTATTTATTCCTGTCCTTTGGTCACTTTTCTCTTGGCTTGGTGCCTTTTTCCTTATTGATTTGCCAGAGCCCATTTTATAGTAAGGGAAATAGTCCTTTACCATATCCTACCAATATTTCTCCAAGTTTTCATCTTTACATGATTATGTTATTTTTTTCCACACAGTTCTAAAATGTTTTTGTGTGTATAATTCAAGATATCAATTTATATTTTAAGGACATTTGATGGTCTGTTTATGTATCCTTTTTTGTGATTATTTACAGTATCTTGTTTTAGGGAGTGAGATGAATTTAATATTTTTTCCAGATGAATATACAGCTGGTCCTATGAGCTCTATTAAATAATCAATTTCTTTCACTTAGAATGCTACCAAAAATTCATATATCATTAAGGCTATTTCTGGACTCTCAATTCCATTCAGCTTATTATGTCCATCTCTCTATGTGTATACAAGTCCTAAACTGTTTTTATTACTGCGATTTCATAAAATTTTTTCTTTTTTGAGAGAGAGAGTTTCACTTCATCCCCCAAGCATACTGTGGCATCATGATAACTCATTTCAAACTCCAACCCCTGGGCTCAAGCAATCTTCCTGTCTTATCCTCTCAAGTAGCTGGGACTATAGGTGGGTGCCACTAAGCACCCACCTTTTTTTTTTTTTGTAGTGATAGATTCTTCCTGGTTTCAGGTTGGTCTCAAAACTCCTGACTTACCAAACTTCCTGCCTCTGCCTCCCAGAGTACTAGGATAAAAGACATGAGCCACCATACCCATCCTACAATATATAAACACTTTATATACTTAGAAATTTGCTTAGTAAAACGTTTTTTACTTGTTTTACTAAGAAATGTTTTCTACCCATCTTTATTTTTAATATTTTAAATATCCTGAGTTAGTCTATTCTGTATTTTTTTTAATGTAAATATAGGTATCATCTACTGACCTTACCCTTATTCTCAAAAATACTGTTGCTGTTTTGATTCGGATTACATTATAGTTATAGTTATTTAATGCTATAGTCTGAATGTTTGTGTGCCCCTTCCAAATCCATATTTGGAACTTAACCCCTAAGGAGATGGCATTCAGAGGTGGGGCCTTTGGAAGGTGATTAGATCATGAGGGCCCATCCACACCAGCAGGATTAATGCCATTACAAAGGGGTTTGGGGGAGCCTGATTGGGTCTTCTGTCTCTTCCACTGTATAACGACAGCTATGAGGTACCAGTATGAAGCACAGAATAAGCCATATGAGACTCTAAATCTGTCAACACCTTGATCTTGGACCTCTCAGCCTCCAAAACTATAATAAATTTTTATTATTTATAAGTTACCCACTGTAGGTTATTTTGTTACAGCAGCAGGAATGGACTAAGACATTTAAGATTTGTCATCTTTGTAAAAAGTTTTCCTATACCCAAAAAGGACATTTAAATTTTCTAAACAAAGATCAAGAATGTTTTCATATAATAAACGAGAAAATATCATGAATGGTAAAAAAAAAAAAAATAAAAAAAAATAAATTTATGCAAATATCTTTTGCCTCCCAAATTAACTCTCTAATTTTTAAAAGTTTTTTATTAAAATATGGCATAGAGAAAAGTAAAATGAGCAAAACTTTGTCCCTAACTTCGCGTACCCATATAATTAATACTAGGATAATAAGTAGAGCATTACCAAAATTCCTGATATTTCTGTCATAACTCTTCACAGTTGCCACTTTGTGCTTTTTCACATTCAGCCTTATGTTTGTGAGTTCATCAAGTGATTGTAAATAGTTGTAGTTTGTTCATTTCATCTCTATATTGTATCCATTGTATAAATATTCCACAATTTCTAGAATCACTTTATTGCTGTATAGTTGAGTTTTTCTAGCTTAGATTAATTTGCATGCATATGAGTTTTTGTGCATCTTCTATCCTTTTTTGTTGAGTATGTAGGAGTGAAATTGCTGAACCATAGGATATGTATCTTTATAAATTTTTTAGGTAATGTCAAATGATTTCTTAAAGTGATTGAACTAATCCACACTCTTCAAAGCATGGGTTCCAATTACTCATATGCTCAGCAACACTTGAAATTGTTGGATTTCATTTCAGCTAATCTGGTGCATATGCAGTGTTATTACTGAGTGGTTATGTAACAGTAACAGTCACTCCATCTAAGGACAAACTAATAACATTTTCCTTTTCAATGCTTAATGGTGTGCTTGCATAAGAATTCCCAGGATTTGGCCGTGAACAGCTGACTGAAATCAGGATTGCAAGACTCCCTCAACTCTCCCACCCCCAAAGAAAAGTGCTGAGAAGTTAGCCAATTCTCAATGGCCACTACTCTAGATAGCCATCAGAACAAAATATTCTGACCTTTAGGTAGGCAGCCTCTATATCTACTTTGCCACAACTCCCTTCCTATGACTACTTCTTTAAAATCTCCCTGACAGCATACAAAAATATTGAGACTGCCTTTGTAACCACAAGTCACCAATTCCTTCATCTCTCAGGTTGTGGTATTTTGGGCAATGGGTAGCTGGACTTGGGTTCGGTTACAGTTTTAATATGTATTTCCCTGCCTCTTAGAGTGGTTACATTCCTTTTCTTACTTTTTGGAAACTTTTGTGCAAGTGTGTGTTCAATTCTCTTGCCCATTTTTCTGTTAACATCTTTTTTTTTCCTATTTATATATGTAATAAATTGGGAGTTTTAAAATAGATTTTATATATTTCTTGTGAAGATTATGCGTATATTTTTTCACTGCCATTTCAAATAAAATATTTTCTACCCTTATATTTTCTTTTTTTTTTTTTTTAATTTTTGTAAGACAGAATTTATTCACAGAAAAGAAAGAAAAGAATACAGAAAACATTAAGGCATCTGTTAGAGGGAGAAAATTCTAG
>CAUYON010096071.1:0-18565 GCA_963573935.1 Arctocebus calabarensis
GAGAGAGAGAGAAAGAGAGAGAGAGAGAGAGAGAGAGAGAGAGAGAGAGAGAGAGAAAGAAAGAAAGAAAGAAAGAAAGAAAGAAAGAAAGAAAGAAAGAAAGAAAGAAAGAAAGAAAGAAAGAAAGAAAGAAAGAAAGAAAGAAGAAATTGGCCTGGAAGAATATTTTATGATGAGGACCCCCCCCCCAGGCAATGAAGCAACACCAAAAATACATTACTGGGATCTGATCAAACTAAAAAGCTTTTGCACATCCAAGGGCACAGTAAGTAAAACAGACAATATTCAGAATGGGACAATATTTTTGCAGGTTATGCTTCCAACAAAAGTCTGATAACTAGAATCTACAGAGAACTCAAACTAATCAATATGAAAAGAATAAATAACCCCATTTCTATGTGGGCAAGAGAGTTGAATAGAAACTTCTCTGGTGAAGACAGGCGCATGGCCTACAAAACACATGAAAAAGTCCTGATCATCCTTAATCATCAGAGAAGTGCAAATCAAAACTACTTTGAGCCTGTGGTCCCAGCTACTTGGGAGGCGGAGGCAAGAGACTCACTTGAGCCCAGGAGTTGGAGGTTGCTGTGAGCTGTGATGCCACAGAACTCTATCCAGGGTGACAGCTTGAGGCTCTGTCTCAAAAAACAAAACAAAACAAAAATAAAACTACTTTGAGATATCATCTAACGCTAGTAAGATTAGCCCACATCACAAAATCCCAAAACTACGGATGTTGGCATGGATGCAGAGAGAAGGGAACACTTCTACACTATTGGTGGGAATGTAAGCTAATGCAACCTTTTTGGAAAGTAGTTTGTAGAACACTCAAGGAACTAAAAGTAGACCTACCGTTTGGTCCTGCAATTCCTCTACTAGGTATATACTCAGATGATCAAAAATGATTTTACAACAAAGACATTTGCACCAGAATGTTTATTGCAGCCCAATTCATAATAGCCAAGACATGGAAACAGCCCAAGTGCCCATCGACCCATGAATGGATTAGCAAATTGTGGTATATGTACACCATGGAATACTATGCAGCCACAAAAAAGCTGGAGACTTCACATCTTTTATGTTTACCTGGATGGAGCTAGAACATATTCTTCTTAGTAAAGTATCTCAAGAATGGAAAAAAAAGTATCCAATGTGCTCAATACTACTATGAAATCAATACATAACCACCTACACACTCATATGAATGGCAAAACGTAACTATAGTCCAGGAAGTAGAAAGGAAGGGGGGGATACAGGAGGAGGGAGGGTATTTGAGGGAACCTCACCTAATGTGCATGATGCAATGGTACATTTCAAAACTATTAAGAAACGAGTATAATTGTGATGGATGTGTTACTTAGTTCAATGTAAGCATTTCACATTGTATATCAAAGCAGTACCCTGAACCCCATAAATGTGTCAATGTACAAAGTTATGAGTTAATAAAAAATAATTTTAAAAAAAGATGGGAGTAGGAAGGTGACTTACTTCCACTATATAACCTTCATATATAAATAAAAGGTGCCCAAAATGTATACACATTGTGAGAAAGGAAAAAAGTGTATTAGATTTGTAATACTCAAGTCAGACTTCAGCAATTACAAGATGTGCTCAAATGTGCCTTATATTTTGTTATTGGTATATATGGAGTATTACAACTTTAATACAATTTTTTCCTTTCTTACGACGTGTATACATTTTTTTGGCACCCTCTGTGTGCACATGAAATTTTGCTTTCATAGATTATTACGCATTTCTTGATATTTTCGTTCCTAGCTAGTGAAGCATTTTTGCTGCTGTTTTAAGTGTGTTCATTTCTATTGTTTTCATTTCTTTTGCTTTGGAAATATTAGTCCTATTTATTAAATTTTTGCTGCTGCTTTACTAAATTCTGTTAGTATTTGTAGTCGATTCTTTCGCCGGTTTACCTCTTTGATTCTAATGCTTATCCCTTGGTTGTCTCTCTCTAATTGTGTCAGCAGTACCTCAAATACAGTATAAATAATGGTGGTTTTCTTTGTCCTGGTTGTGAATATAATGGGAAAAGTTCCAGTGTTTTTTCATTAAGCAATATGCTGGTTTTGGCCAAAGATAGGGGTGTGTGTGTATACACACTTTTTTGTTTGTTTGTTTGTTTAGAATATAAAAGCATAAGTTTATTTTATATTAGAGAAAGGGAAGAGAGTGGGGGGAAGAGGTGGAAAAGATAGAGAGAAGAGAGCAGGGAGTGAGATGAGGGGAGAAAAGAAGAGAGTGGCATGGCATCCCAAAGGAAGAGAAGAAGAATGCCTGCCATATATGCACATCTTCAAAGAATCTATATAGTCCCATTTTATGGTGTGTATTTTTTTCTACCAAACATAGTAGTTAAATTCTACCAAATACATTTTCAGTGTCTGTAGAGAGGATCACTTTATCTCCCCCAGATCTATTAGTTGATGAATGATATTTAAAATGTACTAGTAGGCTGGGTGCAATGGCTTGTGCCTCTAATCCTAGCACCTTTGGGAGGCAGGAGGATTGCTTGAGGCCAGGAGTTCGAGACCAGCCTGGGCAACATAGCAAGATCCCATCTCTTAAAAAAAAAAAAAGACAGCAGTGCCTGTGGCTCAGTGAGTAGGGTGCTGGCCCCATATACCGAGGGTGGTGGGTTCAAACCCAGCCTCGGCCAAACTGCAACAAAAAACACCCAGGTGTTGTGGTAGGAACCTGTAGTCCCAGCTACTTGGGAGGGAGAGGCAGGAGAATTGCCTAAGCCCCGGAGTTGGAGGTTGCTGTGAGCTGTGATGCCATGTGATAAAGTGAGACTCTGTCTAAAAAAAAAAAAAAAAAAAAAAGGAAAGAAAGAAAGAAAAATGAGTTGGGCATGGTGATGTGTGCCTATAGTCCTAGTATTTGGGAGGCTGAGGTTGGAGGATTACTTATTAAGCTCACGAGTTCAAGGTATCTGTGAGCTATGATCATGCCACTGCACTCTAGCCTGAGTGACAGAGCAAGACCTTATCTCTAAAAAATAAAAATAAAAAGTAAAAGTAAAATGTACTAATATTTAATTTTCCTCAATCTTGAATAAACTGTATTTACTCATTAATTTAATATGCTGAATTCTGTTTGCTCATATCATTTGGATTTTTCCCTCAAAATACATAAGTGAAATTAGACTGTGGTGTCATGTGTATGTTTGTGTATTTGCAATATTTATTAGATTTTGTAATCAATTTTATACATAAAAAGAATTTTTCTTTTCTGATAAATTCTAGAACAATTCAAATAGCACTGGAATTATTATTAGTATTATTATTATTTACAAAATAGTTGATTATTTATTTATTTATTTATTTTTTGCAGATTTTGACTGGGGCTGGGTTTGAACCAACCACCTCCAGTATATGGGGCCAGCACCCTACTCCTTTGAGCCCACAGGCACCGCCCAGTTGATTTTCAACTTAATTGAAGTATAGTTGATGTACAAATAAGTTGCACATATTTAAAAAGTATAATTTTATGTGCTTATATGTATTATTTAATATACCCATGAAACCATTGGCACAATTGAAATAACAAATATATCCTCCTGATCCTTTGTAATCTCTCCCTTCCCTTATCCCCTTATCCATTTGCAACCAGTGATCTGCTTCTTTTCACTATTTAATAGTTTATATTTTCTAGAATTTTATGGAAATCTTTTGTGTCTGGATTATTTCATTGCATTGACCACTTATTTTGAGATTCATTCATGTTGTTGTATCAATAGCCTACCTACTCCTTTTTGCTTCTGAGTAATATTCCATAACTTGTCTAATCATTCACTGTGGGATATTTGGGTTCTTTCTAGTTGGAACTATTGTAAATAAAGCTACTATGAACATTACTGTGCTAGTCCTTGTAAAGACATATGCTTTCATTTCTGTTGGGCAAATATCTAGGATTGGAATTTCTGGGTGATTTTCTTGGTGTTTATTTTATAAAAAGCCATCAAACGGCCTTCCAAATTATTGTACCATTTTCCAGTCCCACCAACAGTATTAGAATCCATGGTGCTCTACATCCTTGCCAACACATCTTTTATAATTTAAGCTATGCTAATATGCATGTAGTAGTGTAATGGACTGAATTCCATCCCTTTAAAAATTCATATGTTAAAAAAAAAAATTCATATGTTGAAGGTCTCATACAGTACCTTAGAATTTGACATTATTGGCTCAGTGCCTGTGGCTCAACGGGCTAAGGCACCAGCCATGTACACCTGAGTTGGCGGGTTCAAATCCAGCCCGGGCTCGCCAAACAACGAGGCTGAAACCAAAAAATGGCCGGGCGTTGTGGCGGGCGCCTGTAGTCCCAGCTACTTGGAAGGGAGAGGCAGGAGACTCGCTTGAGCCCAGGAATTGGAGGTTGCTGTGAGCTGTGATGCCACAACACTCTACCCAGGGCAATAGCTTGAGGTGCTGTCTCAAAAAAAAAAAAAAAAGAATTTGACATTATTTTGAGATAAGGACTTTGCAGAAGTAGCCAAATTAAAATGATCCAATATAACTGGTGTCCTTATAAGAAGGGGAATTTGGATACAGAAACACTTGTAGAGGGAAGACGATTTGCAGAAACATAAAGATAAGATGGTCATCTACAAGCCAAGGAAAGAGGCCTAGGAAAAAATCTTTCCCTGAGAGACCTTGAAAGAAGCAACCCTATTGACACCTTGATTTCAGACTTTTAGCCTCCAGAATTGTGAAGCAATAATTTTCTGTTGTTTAAGCCCCCCAGTTTATGGTACTTTGTTTTTGCAACCCTAACAAACTAATATAGTATCTCATTGTATTTTAATTTACATTTCTATAATGACCAATGATGTTAAGCATATTATAATTGCTTATTTGCTATCTTTGGTAAAGCATCTGTTCAATTTTCTTTGCCAGTTTTTAAATTAGATTCTCTGTCTTTTTCTTGAATTACAAGAGTTATTCAGGTTTTACATACAAGTCCTTTGTCAGATATGTTTTATAAACATGTTCTTCCAATCTGTGGCTTGTATTTTCATATTTGTAGCTGTGTCTGTAGACAGGCTTACTGTCCAGACAAAGCCAACCTATGAAGACTGGAGAAACATTTACTTCTTCAAATGTACAGACATCAACACACAGCCACAAGGAACAAGAACAATCAGAGAAACATGACATCACAAAAAGAGAGACAAAACAAAATGCTAGTGACTAGGGCGGCGCCTATGGCTCATCGAGTAGGGCGCTGCACCCATATGCCGAAGGTGGCAGGTTCAGGCCCCGCCTGGGCAGATAGCCAGGCATTGTGGCCGGTGCCTGTAGTCCCAGCTACTCGGGAGACCAACGCAAGAGAATCGCCTAAGCCCAGGAGTTGGAGGTTGCTGTTAGCTATGAGACAGAAGAAGGAAAGAAAGGAAGATACAGGAAGAAAGAAAATGTATGTGCACAATACAATTATCTCTGTATGCAAACTACATGATCACACATGTAGAAAACTACACCCACAAAAAATAAGTAAATAAATAAACTTAAAAAAAAAAGAGATGAAGATCTGTGATCTAAGTGACAAACAATTCAAAATAACTGAAGGGAGTTCAATGAACTTTAAAAAAAATGCAGAGAAATAATCCAAAGAAATGAAAGAAACAATAAGTGACCAGAATGGGAAATTTAACAAAGAGACTGAACTGAAAAAAAAAAACAGAAATCCTGGAGCTGAAAAAATACAATGATAGAAATGTAAAAGGCAATAGAGTACATCAAGAGCAGAACTGATCAAGCAGAAGAAAGAATTTGGGAACTTGAAGACAGATTTAAAAGTATATAGTTAGAGGAGAAAAAAGAATGAAAAGAATGAAAAAAGCTTGCAGAATTTGTGGGGCAGTGTTGAAAGAGCAAATGCTTGAGTCACTGGCGTTCAAGAGGGAAAAAAAAGATGAGGGAGTCCAAAGTGTGTTTAAAGAAATAAAAGCTGAAAACTTTCCAAACCTGAAGAAAAAGATCAACATTCAGGTATAGGAAAGTCAAATGACTCTAACCAGTTTCAAACTAAGTAAGACTATCCCAAGACTTAATATAATCAAAGTATCAAAAACTGTGAAAATCAAATACTGTATCCACCAAAGCTGCCCTTCAGAAACGGATAGAGGAAGACTTTCTCAGACACACAAAAGCTGAGAGAGTTAATCACCACCATCAAATGTTAAAGGAAATTCTTCAAACTAAAAGAAAAGGATGCTAGGGCGTAACAAAAACATCTAAAAGTATAAACTCACTGGTAAAAGTCAGTACACAAATTCATAATACACTAATAATGTAATGATGGCGTGCAAATCACTTATACCTTCAATATGAAGGTTATGAGATAAAACTATTAAAAATAATAACTATAACAAGACCAAACAACCCCATTAAAAACTGGGCAAGAGGCATGAACAGAATCTTTTCTCACAAGGACAGAAGAATGGCCGACAAACACATGCAAAAATGCTCATTGTCCCTAACTATCAGAGAACGAGAAATCAAAACCACCTTGACATCACCTAACTTTAGTGAGAATGGCCCCCATCACAAGGTCCCAAAGCAACACATACTGGCATGGGAGCAGAGAGAAGGGAACACTCATGAACTTTTGGTGGGACTGCAAACTAGTCCAGCCTCTATGGAAAGGAGTATGGAGATTCCTCGAGGAACTAAAAGTAAACCTCCCATTTGACCCTACAAATCCCATTACTAGGCATCTGCCCAAAAGAACAAAAGACGTTTTGCCACAAGGACATTTGCACTCAAATGTTTGTAGCAACTCAGTTCACAATCACAAAGATGTGGAAACAACTCAAGTGCCCTTCAATGCATGAATGGATTAATAAACTGTGGTATATGTATACTACGGAATACTATTCAGCCATAGAAGAGATAGGTTTTTTTTACATCTTTTGTAGCAACCTGGATGGACTTGGAGAACGTCCTCCTAAGCAAAGTATCATAGGAATAGAAAGACAACCATGACATATACTCAGTACTAAATTGAAACTAGTAGATAAACAACTATAGGCTCACATGAGAGAAAAACTTAGTTGGATTAAAGCAGGGGGTAGGGGTTCAGCGGGCTCCCACCCAAAGGGTATACCTGGGTATATGGCACACTAATGGGTGAAGGACACAGTCACAACTCTGACCTTAACTTTACAGATGCAAATTATGTAACCTAATTATATGTGCCCTCATATTAATCAGAAATTAAAATAAATAACTATAATAATTTCTTAAATGATATATAATATAAAAATATATAAATAGTGATATCAAAAATTCAAAATGTGGGTAAAGGGAGTGGAATAAAATTATAAAGTTTCTTTTGTAATCAACGTTAAATTGTTATCAGTTTAAAACATTCTGTTATGACTCTTTTTTCACATTAAAGGCATTTTTTAATTGAATAAAACGAATTCAGTTCACATATAATTTCAAAAAATTTCAAAATCAAGTGTATTTTATTAGACTAATGTGTAATTAGTGAAATGATTTACTTCTAAATATAACTATTTCTTATAAGCGTCATGATAACCACAAAAAAAAAACTTATAGTAGTAACACAAAAATCAAGGAATCAAAGCACATCACTAGAGAAAAATTACTTAATAAAAAAGGAAAATAGTAAGAAAGGAAAAAAGGAACAAAAGGTCTACAAAACAACTAGAAAACAATGAACAAAATGGCAGTAGTTAAGTCCTTGCCTACTGATAATAACCTTACAAGTAAATGGGTTAAACTCTCCACTCACATAAAGTGTCTTAATGGAATAAAAAAAAAAAAACCAACTATTTGCAGCTTACAAGAGACTCAGTTTACTTGTAAGGATACACATAGACTGAAAATGAAAGGAAGGAAAAAGATACTTCATGTAAATGAAAACCAAAAAAAGGCAAGACTAGCAATACTTACTATCAGATAAAATAGACTTGAAGTCAAAAATTATAGAGAGAGACAAAGGTCATTATATAATGACAAAGAGGTCAATTCAGCAAGAGAGCATAACAATTGTAAATATATATGCCCTTAACATCAGACTATCTAATTATACAAAGTAAATATTAATAGATCTATAGGGAGAGATAGATAGAAATAATTGAAAACTTAAATCCATTTTCTCTTTTCCTAAACGCTTCATTTTTCTCCCCCAAATAGCAAGCTCTGTTTTACAGATTATTCTTGTTCTAGTCTTCATTTTGGCTTTATAAAATGAATATCTGGAATTTTCCTGGATTGTTGTATTCTTGAAATAAAGTTCTATGAAAAAGACTCGTTGTGGTTCCAAGGATAGTTTATTATTTTGTTTAGTGTGCTTTTGAGTTGTTGGAACACTAATCATTGTCATATGCAAATTTAGGATTTCAATCCCAATTTAAGTCCTTCAAATATAATCTTAAGGACACAAAAAACCAACAAGCATTTATATAGAAATATTTTCTTTACCATTGTGTTATATTGGATGGGCATTACCAAAATTTTCAAGATGAACTATTGGAAAAACTATTAGTCTACCTAGAAATGAAAATTCCTTAAAAGTCCCATCTGCCATTTAAATGCCTGAAATCCTTGCTCTTTAAAAGAGCCTGATAAGAAATGACATACAATTTGATTCCTAGGATTACCTAGTAGTTCATGGAGAAGTCTAATCTTTTATCTTTGTTTTTTGAGACAAAGCCTCAAGCTGTCACCCTGGATAGAGGGCCGTGGCCTCACAGCTCACAGCAACCTCCAATTCCTGGGCTCAAGCGAGTCTCCTGCCTCTGCCTCCCAAGTAGCTGGGACTACAGGTGCCCGCCACAACGCCCGGCCATCCTTTGGTTGCAGCCGTCATTGTTGTTTGGCAGCCCGGGCTGGATTCGAACCCGCCAGCTCAGGTGTACGTGGCTGGCGCCTTAGTCCGCTGAGCCACAGGCGCCGAGCCTAATCTTTTATCTTAAGTCTCTCATAGAGCCTGATACGTAGCAGGATCCAAATATTAATTCCCACTTTCCCCCCAAAGGATATGTGCCTTTACACACTCACTTTAAGATCCAAATATGTGCTAAGAAGTTACATTTGACCGGGTTCTTTTTTCCGATTAAAAATATAAGATATAATCTACATACATTAAAGTGCATAGTTTAGAAGTATGCAGCTAAATGGGTTTTTTATTCATTTGTATTCACCCCTGTAACCACTGCTCATCATCTCATTGTCACAGTTCTGTCACCATACATTAGTTTTCTCTATTCTAGGATTTCATGCACATACTACTGTACAATATGTATTCATGTGTCCAGTTTTGTTCACTTGGTATAATGTAAGATTTATCCATGCTATGGATGTGATTAGTATTTGACTGTATTAGTATTTGATTAGTATTTGATTTATCCATGCTGTGGATGTGATTAATATTTGACTGTATGGATATGCCTCAATTTGTTTAGCCATTCTCTTGTTGATGGACATAATTGATGTTTCCAGTTTGAGACTTACATGAATAAGGCTGCGATAATCATTCTTGTACAGATATTTCTAGGGACATATTTGATTTGAGCCTCAGAGATCCCTAGCAGGTTTGACACAAAGGATACCTAAGTCCAGGTGCAGTGGAATGAGTAATAATATAACGTTTTCCAGTTGCTATTTCAGATTCTCTAAAAGAAGGAATTGTCTCTGTTTGAGAAAGAGTTTTGATAAGTTGCATTGAAGGAGCAGGGAAGTCCTGAAGCCCCAGGTTGGGAGAAATCACTTACTAAAGAGATGATAAATTGTCCCACATGAGAAAGGAAGAGTATATGAGACAATGAAAGAGAAAAATAGAGAAAGAGTCATAGAGACTGGAGTCCTGGGTCGTAGAAGTGGCTGAGGGACTTTTCAGGAACAGGTGCCCCAGAGGATTTATTTTGAGGAGTAGGGTAGAGAACCAGAAAAAGGGCTTGGATCTCCTTTTTGGGCCATTGTCAGGGTGGAAATAAGAAAAAAGTTCCAAGAGGCTGAGCAGAGAACGATAATTCAACTAAGGTTAAAAATTAGAAAATTAGAAGTAATTAAAAAGAGGCTCAAGAGATTCCAGAAACACTTGAGACTGCCCAAGGGGTATGGAGCTTTCATATAAGACTATACATTTTAAGGAACAGAGTGACATTACTAGAGTGACCATATATCACAGTATAGCCATGACTTAATCAGCTTACTCCACCAGCCCAAAGTAATCAGTAACAGTGCTCCCACTCTAAATGATGTTGTAGTTTGTGTATGTGATATGCATACATTAATATGATCACATGTGATATGCATACATTAATATGATCACTTTGACCACATATTTAAATCATCTTGGGACCTTTAAAAAATCCTGATGCCTGGGTTTCAACCCCAGAGATTCTGATTCATGTGTCTGCTGCATGGGCTCTGGGAATCATACAATAAAAGTTCCCCAAAATTCTAATGGAAAACCAAGGTTGAGAATCATTGCTGTCACTATAAGCCATGGAAATAATGGTCTCCCGGAATAGAAATTGCACTTTGGGGAAAATCAATCAAACGTGGGCTATCATCAAAAGTAACATCACCAAAGTTTAGATCTGAAGGAAAAAACTTATCAAATTCAACCTTACATTCCAGGATAATATTTAAATAACAAAGAATCTTTTTATAAAGAATGGATTAACTAGAATCTTTTGCATAGTACAACATTTTCATTGAAATTTATGAGTTAGAAATTCTGTTTATGCCTATTTAGTGAGGTATTAGTATAGCAATATTAAAATTTCCAACCTATATAGATTTCTCCTTTATTTGGCGAAACGATGATAAAATGCATATGGACCAACCTTTTATTTTTGACACATTGTTGACAATTACCAAGATGCGTTGATGTGTGCCTGTATCTGTAGTAGGGACAACATAAAGGAATGTGGGCAGGAATGGCTAAGGTTCACATATCAAGGGCCTCCTGTTTTTGTCACGTGAATGATGTCCATTAACTTGTCTTATTGAATGTAAACTGCATCAGGCACAATTCTGACAGAATTCTCCAACTCCCCTCCAGCTCACGTGCTATGTCCTGGCTGGTTTTCCCACAACCAAGCTCAACTGTCTCTCTTCTTTATTAGACTAGCTGGCTGTCTCTTGGCAGGAGAGATTTAAGGAAGTATAGGTTCCTGGGACTTGGCATCAAGTCAGCATTGCTGCTAGTTGGGCCTCAGCCTTACGTCCTGGTCCTGGTTCTGGTAACTGCACTTCTCCCTGCACCCAAGACCCACTCCCCATTCTCTGTAGTCATGGGGGCTAGATCTTCAGCCTCTGCATCCTCATCTCGTATCTCATTCATTCTGAGTTACAAGCCCACCTCTGGTCCTATGATTAATTCTAGCCCAGGGGGTGACTCCTCCTCCTCGCCATATAGATTCCACCATCACTCCACCCTGAATCCCCTGACCACATTAGCACATGTGGCTGGAGCTGACCTGGCAGTGCCCATCACAATACAGTGGCAAGGTCTGGCCTGACACCCTGGCCCAGCCCCTCTTGTCCTGCCTTCAGGCATGCTCTGGGCCATGCATGACTGTGTCATCCAGAAAAAAGATACCATCGATCTCTGCATCACAACTGCCACTTCTCCCCTGCCCCTTTAGTCCTTCCCTTGGCTGCTGCTGCCCCCATTGCCTAATGCACCAATGTCCTCAAACACTGTTAGTGGCCTGACATCTGGTCTACCAGACACTCTGTAAATTCTTAAGGAGACAAATGGTCAACCAAAGAAACAAGCCTAGAAACACAGATCATTTTTTGCAAAAGCCCATCTGTGAGATAAAAACACCAATATGTATTATGATCTTAAAAATTAAAATATCTTCATTGTAAAGAAGATGAAAAGTACAGAAACTCTGAGATAATCACTATCACTACTGGGGATCAACCCTTGTATTCCTTTTTCCCCTTTGTATATACACACACTACACATAAAGGTATATATGTACTAGAATCATACTGTACAGGCTGCATGTAATTTTAACTGAATACTATATTTTAAATCTTTTTACTAGATTCTTTCGAAACATAATTTTTAATGGCTAGACATATGCTATAATATTGGTATAAATAATTTACATAATTTGATTCTCTATTTTTAGATGAGTTTTTTTCTGATATTATAAACAATGTTGAGCCTCTATATAAAAAGTATACATTTTCCTATGCCTTGAGGATGATTTTTATTGGAATAAGTTTCAAGAAATGGAATTTTGGATTAAAGGTGATACGTCTTTTTGAGGCTCTTGATGCATTATTGCCTAATAACAGAAAGGTTGTTATTTCTCACCAGAAGTATCTGGGGCTCATTTTGTGTTTTTACTACCAATGGGTATTATTTTAAAAATACAAGAGCTTTGAGAGAATTATACTTCTAAACTCATATCAGCTAAAGGAAACAATAAGATATTGTAATAGAGCAATAGCAAAAAATATGAAAAAGGAATATATTCTTGAATAGTCACAGCATTGAAATTACATTCCTTTGTAAGTGTGGCCAATTCTTCTAAGGGCTTAAATTTGAAATCAGATTACATTAGATGTACTTCTTAGACATAAGATAACTTCTGGTTATAGTTTATAAATCTATTTTGATAAGCAAATCATCAAATTCCATTGGTGCAGACCCAAATGGGTTGACGAAGTATTCACTGACTTCACCTATTTGAGCCTTTTCCTGATTTTAGTGCTCTCAGAATTAGATTTTCTAAAGTACAAATAGATGGTAGCCTGTCTCTAAGTTAACTGGCAAGCTTGAAGCTACTTTCAAAGACCTTTTCACTTACTAGAAAAAGTGGTCATCTTACGCTTAGTTTGACTAGCAGAGGAACCTTGGCCAGCCACCACAGGAAATATTCACATTGTGGAAAGGACCTGGAGAAAGAAAGGAAAAGAAGTTACAGTTAATCATGGGGCACATGAGTCAGCCTCACTTTAAGGATTTACTCTGAAGTGGAGAATTCAAAAAACATGGGAAGCCCTAGGGATGGGGAAGCAGAAAGCTATTAGGAGGCAGAATAATTGTCTTCAAAGAAAATTAATTCCTTCCTATATGTGCTGCCATGAAAAGCCATCTGAATGTTGAAATTAGGATGCATTCGAGAATGCTCTTTTCACCTAGGGTGCTCTTCTAGATAAATACAAAATAGGTGCACATCTGGAGCGCCTCAGAGGGTTTCAGAATTTGATATTCATACAGACCACAGAAAAATGACTCACATACCATATGCCAGTATGATTTCTCCTGAGGTTATGGAAGTTTTCTATGAGGGAATAATTGGTTTTCATGTAATGCTACAAATGAGTATGATAGTGGTTGAAACATCAAAATGGGATTTAGGACTTCTTTCACTAGTTTGCAGTTAGCTTTTTTGGTGGCCTTGAGCAACTAATTTTGGCCTTTTTTTTTCCATGCTACAACAAAAAATAATTAAGAGATGCCAAAAAGATACTAAAGAATACTTTACTGGCAGAAGAACATGTGCAATGCACCGAATAACTGAAAATTTGCTTATTGAAAACATCTGACTCTCGAAATGAGAAAAATAATTTTACTTTTATATTTGAACAAGCTTTATTTCATACACTGGCTAAAGCAACTTTCTACCCCTTCTTAAGACTATGAAGGCTTCTGCATTTATTGAATGGCTTTCTGACGTCTATTTAACACATGATGAGTGCTGTTCTTGGAAAGCCCTCAACAGCGTCCCCAGTGAATGGTCTGCTAGAGTAATTTGAGAGTAAATATTTTGAGGTATTATCATTCCCAAAGGGTTTTTATTAACTAGGTGATCATATATAGTGCTATTCTCAGGCCATCTAAATGTTGCTTTAGACTTCATAATTGGGACCCAATTATAATTGGGGGTATAAGTGGGGGTTAGAACCAAAATTTGCCTTGCAGGGAAATTAGGCCATAGCCTGCTTTCTGTATGTGGCTATTGTGTTCAAAGGGATATGATTCAACTAAGTAGAATCCTACAGTTCTGCAGAAACAATGTTAATGACAGGCTAGACTTCTGGGTTAATTGCTTCCCATTTGTTATCTCATTTAATATGTACAAGAAGCTATAACATAGGTGCTGTTATTCCCATTTGATGCATGAGGAAATTGATGCCACAAATTCTCCCATTGTGTGTGTGTGTTTCAGTTATTAGTTTAAATTTACTCTTGAACAGAGACTGTAGCAAAATCCTGGCCCATGGATGGCCCTGCTCAGCATCATACTAGTTGCAATTTGTGTGTCATACTATGAAAGTTGTGTCGTACTATGCATAGGCCAAACTGTATGAGTGTGAAGAAAGACGAAATTGTACCATAGAGGATATTTATGTTGTAGAAGCAAATAAGAATTGCAATTCTTATCCCTCCCCTCAAGAAACAAAAAAACCACAACAGAATAATTTCCAGACTTTCTAAACAAATGTTTTTCCATATTAAGTCCCTCCTGCCTCCTCTCAGCTGGGGAACTCCTCAAATTGGCAGGGCAGTGTGTGCAGTCCGAGAGGCTGTGGGGCCAGCGTGTCCTGCCCTGTCAGACAGCTACTCCCAACTACCCCTGGCTGTGCCACTTCCTATTTGGGTCGACTCCCTTCTGAAATGGGTGACAGAGGTAGACACTGCTGGAATACGTCATCTACTTGATTATGAAGCGGCATTGCCTCCACACTTGGCAATGGTTCTTTTATTGTAACTAATATTTTAGATTATTTTGCAAAGTGTTTCATTTCTATTAAGCCCCTTTTTCGCATCCTTGGTCATGGGTTCCAAGTTTTGTCCTAAATGCTTTTAAAACACTGGTTTCTTAAAATGCTTAAGCTTTTGATTATGAGAAATGCCAAACATTTATAGAAGTAGACAGAATTAAGATCCTCAAAGGTCCCCATTTGATCCTGCAATCCCATTACTTGCCATCTACCCAGAAGAAAAAAATTATTTTGTCATAAGGACATTTGCACTAGACCATTTATCACAGTTTAATTTACAATTGCCAAAGGTGAAAACGACCTAAATGCCTACCAAGCCAGGAATGGATTAACAAGCTGTGGCATATGTATACCATGGAATACTATTCAGCCATAAAAAAGATGGAGGCTTTATACCTTTTGTATTAGCCTGGATGGAGGTGGAACACATGCCTCTTAGTAAAATATCACAAGAATGGAGAAGCAGGCCGGGTGTGGTGGCTCACACCTGTTGTTAGGCCTAGTGGGCCTAGGCTAAGACAGAAAGGTGTCAGGCCTAGGCTATCATGGAAAAATACCTGTTAACTCCTGGCAAATTTCCGGTCTGCAAGCTTTCCAAAAAAATAAGTCTAGTTCACTCCCAAGATAGATGAAAAAGTACTAATTGATTTCTTGCTTCTAGTTCACTCCTAGTTTCTTGCTTGGCTAACTCCCTGGGAAACGAACTGGGAGACACCAACTGTCCCTGGACTGACCTTTAAACAATACCAGGTGAGGGAAGTACTGAAACTAAGATACATGGGGGGAAAGTACTGAAACTAAGATGTATAGGGGAAAATAGTAAAACAAATATGTATAATGTATAACTAACAAACAGCAAAATTCTGCTTCTGTACAATGCTTGCTTGCTTGCTACCCTACCCAAATGTACCTGGACAGCCTGTGTGCCAACCAGAATACAGACCAAGCTTTATAAACCCGAACCCTTAAGTACTCGGGGCTGCTCTCAGAAACCCCATGTTGGGACACTGAGGCAGTCACTAGCTGGCCCTTCAATAAAAGGATTCCTCTTTAAATTTAACCTGTTTGGTATTTGTGAAACTCCTAGGCATAACACTGTAATCCTAGCACCCTGAGATGCTGAGGCAAGTGGATTACTTGAGCTCACAAGTTCAAGACCACCCTGAGCAAAAGTGAAAACACCCATCTCTACTAAAAATACAAAAACTGAGGCAAGAAGATCACTTGAGCCCAAGTTGGAGGTGCTGTGAGCTATGACGCCACGACACTCTACCCAGGGCAACAGCTTGAGACTCTATCTCAGGAAAAAAAAAAAAAAAAACCAAGAATGGAGAGGCAAGAATCCAATGTACTCAATTCTAATCTGAAGGCAATAGATGAGCTAATACAAGGTGGGGGGTAGAAGGGAGGGGATTGGGGAGTTACAAGGTAGGGCACTCCTCCTGGGGGCAGGACACAATTATAAGAGGGGATTTACCTAACAAATGCAAACAGTGTAACCTAATTCTTTGTGCCCTCAATGAACCCCAAATAATAAAAAATAGCATAATAAAAGATCCTCAAAGGGACAAAGGAGGTGAGGATGGAGTTGTGGCAATGGACAGATTACCGTCCTTTAAGTTCTACGCAGATCAAATATTGAGGACCCCTTTTGCTTTCTTCTTGACTTTCTTCATTTCAGACCCAGGAAGTTTTATGGAGTCTTTGCTCCCCACTCACACACCGGCTTCTCTCATAAAAATTAAAACATATTTCTGAAATTGTGAATAGCCCATTCCTAAAGATGAATGCCACAGTGTCACTTGGCTTGAGCAAAAGTGTGAAGAGGGTGTATGAGGTGAGACTTTGTATCACCCATGGTTCTGAGGGGAGTAACAGACTTGCTTTCAGCCTTTGAAAAATGTGTGTGGTGACGCTGGAAACCAGTGATTTTTCTCACAAGTGGAAGCAATAAGAACTCAAAGTCCCTTTTGTGATTTCCAGTCTCTCACTGGAACAGAAGAGAGCCTGTTCTTTCTACTCAGGCCAGCCTAGGTCTGTCCTGCTTTATGGGGCTGGAGATGGAGTTGGGAGGGGGACAAGAAAGGCACATGCATGTGTGGGGTGATGTAAGGGACTGTCTCTGACACTTACTTGAAGCTTTAAGCTGCTCATTGTTCATGTTTTTGTTTAAAGCAGCATTGAGATATAATTCATACCCAATTCCCCATTAAAACATACAGTTCAATGGTTTTTCGTACATTTACAGTTGTGCAACCATCATTACAATCTAATCTTAGAATATTTTCATTCCTCCAAAAGAACCCACCCCCCCTCCCGGGCTCTAGGCAACCACTAATCTGCTTTATCTCTACAGATCGGCCCATTCTGAACATTTCATGATGAATGCTTTCTCCCCCACGGTTCAACTTTCAGGCGCTCTTTGGAAATTAGGGACTTAGACTTGCTAACAAGACTTAGACTTGTTAGCTGGCTAACATACAGCTGTTACCATCCAAAATTGAAACTGAAGTGGGAAAAGGATACTCAGAATAGTAATTGGGGGGGGGGAGGGATAAATATCATAGAAATTCAATACAATTGGTTGAATTTTTTTCTTAAGAATAATCTTAAATTTCTAAACAAACAACGAACCAACAGTAAAATGCTTTTACATAGATCTGGGTCTGTGTAGTGCGTTGTGTCTTAAGGTCCCCCAAATTGGGGAGTGCTACCTAGGGCTTTCTGGAAATCCAAACATAAGAAGAGGGCAAATGAAACAATGTTCCCATGAATGAATATAAGTCTTCTCAAAAATATGAAAAATGAATTTAAAATAATAGATATTAGCTAACCAAGTATACTGTAAAAGTAGGCCAGAAGATAATTTTTTTTTTGGCCCCCAGGGCTGGACTTGAACCCACCACCTCCAGCATATGGGGCCAGCGCCCTACTTCTTGAGCTACAGGCACCGCCCCACGGGCAGAAGATAATTGTTTGGAAGTGGATGGAACCAAACATTAATCACAGATAGTGGGTCTGCTGAGGTCTTTTAAAAGCCCTGTCTTGAATCTATGAACTTGAGTTTCTGTCTCTCCCACCCCCTTGTTTCCCCTGGCAAAATCCTTCAACTAATTCCCTGCCCAGATAGAGCACACTCAAACAATAGTTTTCACCCAAATACTCAAAATATAGCTTTTAAAAACTTACTGAATAATCCAAATCCAATCTATTTATTCACAGCCGCTTTCTTCTCTAATATTTTTGGTCAGTACCCCAGAATATCCACCAAGGGAAGACACAGATTACAAGGTCAATGTCTTTAAAGAGTTTTGAGGCATTTACCATTTTCCAAAAGACCTAGTGTGGGGCAAGGGTGTTCCGAACCATAGGTAAGTATTTCAGCATAACTTACAAAGCAAATGTGGCTTTGCAGCCATTGATCTTCTTACCAAAATGAACTCTGCCCCAGAACTCATCAACATATTGTGACTTAACAACATATTCTTCGCTAAGTAAATGGGAGGATGCCTCAAATTTGGCTACATTTATGAAAATCACTTGGAGGGTTTGGGGTTTCACTCTTTACACTTGGAGGTGTGAAAAGCAAAACACAATGAAAAATCCCAAATACTTCACTATTACTTATTTCAAATGACTTTAGCCAATTTGGGAGCTTAATTGTTTGGGTTTTGCCAATTGACACCTGACTCCATAGAGGGTCAGCTTATTGTAAAAGACAAATTTATCCCTCAAATGGCCCCAGACATTCAAAGAAAACTCCAGAAATTGGCTATAGTCCCAGACCATAACCTGGAGAATCTTCTTAAAACAGC
>CAUYON010096081.1:0-15845 GCA_963573935.1 Arctocebus calabarensis
GCACCTGTAGTCCCAGCTACTTGGGAGGCAGAGGCAGGAGACTCGCTTGAGCCCAGGAATTGGAGGTTGCTGTGAGCTGTGATGCTACAGCACTCTATCCAGGGTGACAGCTTGAGGCTCTGTCTCAAAAAAAAAAAAAAACCTTTGTCCATGAAAATAAGGACAATTTTGGTGTATTGTGGTGAGTATACTCCACAATACTAAATGTATACTGTAAGATACTGACAACACTTCCTAGCACATACTAAGCTTAGTATTGCCTATTATTATTAAAAAATAAGAAAACTGCCATATCCCTATATTTACATCATTAAAGGGATTATTAATTCTAATAGCAGGAAAATGTAAAATTACAATTTGGTGGAACTGTATTTCAATCTTATGCAACTAATATCCCACTATCCCCCTGCATAAGTAGTTGGCCCTTCTATTTATTTAAGAATGTGTGATTTGTAGTTTTTGTCATTCTTGAAATTTTAATGTTTCTCAGTGAATAAAAAAGAAGCAGCCATTTCTGTGGAGGCTGCGTCTTTTTCTTCGTCCGATTTAAATCTGTGATACATTATTTCACATGTGCGCTTGGTTTCCATCTGTGAAAGGCTCAGGGAAGAATTGTCAGTGCTAGGATGATCTGCTGGTCCCACTAACAGGGAACAGACACGGAAATCTTAAGCAGATCCTTATGAGAAGTTCTCCCTGTTTTCATTTTATTTTTTCTTGGGCTTGCTATTTTTTAAACAGTTGGTCCTTCTTTTTCTTTTCCTGCTCTTTTCTCTCTACACCTGTCCTTTCTGTAATTCCTGGAACTTCCTTTTCCTCCTATGTAAACACTTGAATGCACGTGTGCGTGGAAATGTGGTGTAGGGGCGTATGGGTGCGTGCTGCTCCTCTTGGATCTGGTGGGAAAGATCTTTCTGCTAAAGGAACGCCGCAGTAAGACAGATGACACAGGAACTCAGAGACCATGTAGTCACATCTTTTTATCTCAAGTCATATTTCCCACAACCCAGAGAGAATTTTCTACTCATCAAGAAATAGATTTCCTATCTTCCCTTAGTCCCATACAAAAGAGTATTTTTACTGGTTTACCAGATGCTGCCCAAAGTTAACAAAGAATGGCATTTTAATAGTAGCCATTCTAGACATAAGCAGAAACCTCAGCAAAAGAAGACAATGCTTCATTTTGTTTTTATTCAAGGCCCTGTGCTTTCTGCACAAAAGGTTAAATCATTTACGTGGAGAAACAAATCTGTATTTAGAGTTCTAAAATATGTTGAGATATCAATGAAGACACATTGTTTCTGGTTTAATTTTTTTTCCAGTTTTGTTACTTGTGTATTAGATCTACCATTTTTTAAAAGTTATTTTTATTCTGCAGAAACAAAAATGCCAGCCAGAAGAGCAATTCTACAGAGACAAGGGTCTAGTCCAAGGTCAGAAAAAAATCATTGGAAAGACAGAGATTTGGAACACCCAATTTTCAGTTATTAAACTGTTACTTAAACCACTTAGCAGTGATAAATGTGAGCAGATACTGCAGTTAAGCAAAATCCCAAGCTTTGCTTGAACTTGTATCCAGCTCAACAAAGTCACCTATTTGGGAAAAATCTCTACGAATTCCTTCTTAAAGTGAAGTTATTTGGCCTTCTAGTATCCATTGAAAGTACTTTTCTGCCCAGCTTTAGCAGAGGATTGCAAAGGAATGTTATCTGTTTGGGGGGTAGAAAGGAATGTTAATATACCTGCTACTGTGGTTCATTTATTATTTAATTCTATTTTTTATTTCCTATTTTAATGAATTAGAATCTCAATTCTTCAGTCTTTAAGACCCATCTGTTTCTAATGCGTGATTCCTATGAAAGCATGCCCTTGAAACCTGGATTTCCTCTACAACTATGATGGGTTGTGCAAAACCTTGAAATCGGACAATTGACTGAGCCCAGGGAACTGATGCCAAAACTATTAGAATTGATTGTCAGAATTACTTGGAACTGAAGAAGAGCATTAACTTCACGGCTTGTAATTTGTCCCATTAAAAATTCTAGAATTGCCACTCCGGATGGTAATGCCTATTCCAAACAGATAGTTATGAGTTATTTATATTAGCTCATACAAACAAAATGTGACTACAGAACATGGGAATTATAGTAAAAACAAGTCGTAGAAGTAGTGCCCTATTAATTTCACTTTCAGGAAAACCAAATATATTCATATATTCTGTATGATTTAAATAAAGCTAAATAAATTATTACTTATGCTCTGGATAACTACAAGAATTTTAAATTGAAAACCTTTCTCCTAATGAAGGAAAGCACTACCCAGAACTAATAATGTATTAGTGCCATGTTTCATAATGAAATTGGTCTTCTGATGTCCAGGGCCTACTACGTTACCTGAAAAAATTGAAAAGCCCTTCCATCGTCAGGGCTCCTAAATCAAATTGTTTAACTGTTTTTGTTTCTTTAAACATGAGCCTATATGGTCCTTGAAAATGAAAAAATACAGACTGTGATTCAAACTTTAACTAAAGGTTGAAAGTTTGCCATATTTCCATAGGCTTAACTTATGTTGTTGCATCCAATACCTAATTCAAACCCTGCACACTCACCTGCCCCTTTTCTTTAAGTTGTACCCATTACAGAGTTCCTTTTCTTATCTCCCTTGTAAGTGTGAGTGACAGTGTGACTCAGATCTAGCTGCTGGGATTAAATGACTGTCCACTGACACTGCTCTGATCTGCTGCAGAATGGGTGGCACTGCAGCAGCCATCATGTCACTGTGAGGATGACATGTAAAGGATCTGAGAGACATTAAGTGTCAGCTGAACCCATAATAGTGATTGTCTACTTCTAGAATTATATTTATGTGCTTCTTTAGAACTCCATATATTTATGTAGATTGATATGCCTTCTGTCCTTCTTTATCCTATTAAATATCCTGGTATAACTTCATCATCAGATGCAATGATTCATTCATTCATTCATTCATTGTGCTAGAGTATATGATTGAAGTTAGCATATAATATGGTAGGGAATTTAAAACTTTAGTAATGAAGAATATGAGGCAAAGGAACAAAAAGACAAAAAGACAAAAGTATGTCTGAACGTTTCATACTATCTTTGCAGAGATAGGAAAACAGTTTGGCTCAAACTTTCCAGCATGAAAGTGTGGAGGGGTGTGGATGATGAATTTTGTAATTCACAGTGTGAATAACAAACCAGTTGCTTAACAGAAGGCCAACTGCTACTTACTAGGAAATTATAGAGACGTTTCCCCCCCATACACAGTAACAAAGCAGCCCTTGTGTACAGTAATGAACAAGAACTTCAACTGTTTTCATACGGTTACACTTTGATAGGTTTTTTTGTTCTTAGACTGCCTCTTAATATAAGCTGATATTATAGTGCCAAATTGCACGGAAGGAAAAGCAACTTTGTAAGTCACCAGTATGATGCAATATAAATTCATAGTTCTGTGAAAGTCTGATTTAATCTAGGTTAAAACTAGAGAATGTATAAAAATGGAGTATGAGAATATGCTTCAGAAGTATTCCATTTCTCTCAACCAAAGTTTTGACAGTTATTAAGAAACAGTGGGCCATAAAATATTTTCAGTAAATGTAACTGTAAGGGGCTTCCCTGGCTTCTCTGAGTGGGTAAATGGGATAGTGTATTCCTGTCACTCTGCGAGATTATACAGGAAGGCAAGAACTCTGTAAACCACCCTGGACAGGGCTTGCCGATGGTGGTGTTTTGCATGCCTGCTCATGGGTGATGGAGTTGAGCTGACCAGCCAGCCCCCGTCTGCCAGGACAGAGCAACTCTCAAAATGGTCAGGCGAGGCTGATTCTCAGAATGAGGATGTAAACATCTTCATCAAGGCTAATTTAGCCTAATCTTGGACATTAATAAATGTAACACTTTAATAAAAATGTGAAGTCATTTAAATGGTCCCTTTACTCTCCATCCTCTCAGCTTCATTATTCTAGATCTTTCCGGAATTTACTCTAGTTCTTTTTCCTTTCTCCTTCAAGGAAAACAAAATCCTTCTCAAATCACAAAATAATGGTGTATTTATCACTTGGAAATCTGTCTCCAAATCTCTTTTACAAATATTCTTTTCTTTCCTCGGTCTCTATCCCCACCCAAAACCCCATTTCTCCCTTCTATGATATTAACATATGTGGAAAAGCAAACTTAGCAATTGTATATGACCACTACCAATAATACTTAAATTGCTGGGACCTTATCAAGTGATAAAATCTATGCTCAGCACTTTTGCATATATTATGTTTTTTAAGCCAGTTAGCAATGGATTAAAGAAGAGAATGACTTTTACCCAAATTTTACTAATAAGGAAGGTGCTGGAAGTCATTCTGAAGAGTAGAGCCTAAGCTGTCTGACTTAGCGCCCTCCACGCTTAGAGACTGCTCGCCTCCTTCGGGTAGCCTAGCTGACAATCAAAGCATAAAACAAGCGTTCTTTGTCACTGTCACCAAGGAATCAGCAGGGAATGCCTTCTCCTAGTGTATCAGCAGCCCTTGGTCTCTTTCTCTCTCCCCGACCTCCAGTGCCAGTTAGGACCTACAGTGTTTTTCAAGCATCAAATTGAACATTTCTATGCAATCGTACAGGAGCTGGAACTTAAGTAAGTTATTTTTCTGGAAAGCCACCGATGTGAGGAAGAGGGGATTACACAGTCACTTGGGTCAAGAGATTAATCTGAATGGGAACACATTATTAATAAAAGTGAGGAAGGGCACATGGGGAACACAGGTGTGCAGAAAACATCTTACCCTGGCTTCTAAATTCTGGGATTGGACCCTGAGTGTAAGTCACGACACTTTGTTGGAGGCTTCATGACCAACAGTGTAGAGCTGAGCAGAGGACTGGTGGTGGGAGAGGCAGAGTCCAGGTCTCCCTCGCTGGCTGCTGTGTGGCTGTAAGCTGGACACTGCTTATTTATTTCTCCAATAGAAACATTCACGACTCTGTGAAGAGCTCCTATTGCATTTGGAAGATGTGGTTAAGTAAGCTACTTTTACTTTTGAAAATGTTAGCTATGCTGTAAGTAAATGATAGAAATGTTTCACAATGCCTTTGTCTTGTATTTGCACATCTGTCACCCTATTTATCACTTTCTGCTCTTTTTTAAACTACCACTTCATTCATTGTTCTTTAGTCCATGTAAATTATTCAACTTTGGCAAATGCAAACAAAAAAATATTTGATAAGTAAGACTCTATAAACAGAGTACAGGCAGTTTGAATGCCTCGGTTTCACTCCAGTTTTTTTTTTTTTTTTAAGGAATCATAAATTCATTATTGTTCTCTGTCCCTTCAGGTCAGAATTTTGTAACTTCAGTTTCCAGAATTTTAAAAAGGCAAAAGAGAATTTCTGAAAATCTCTGAAACAAAGAAATATAAATATTTTTTAAATAGCCAAATAGGGTTTTCTTCTTATTAAAAATCCTCACCCTCAGAATTGAGAAAAGAACATGAAAATCTTCAGCCAGAATGTCAGATCCTTTCTATAGAGGGTCTTCTAGGGAAGTGTCCAATGATCAGGAAGAATGAAAATGTCTCTGGACCAATTTTATTTAATTTAATTCAAATAGTATTCAGGAAACAGCCCCTAGGGGCTGCCTGTTATTGTAAAAGTCTCTTTCAGGACTACAAAGGCAAATGAGCCACGTGCCATCTCCTCTTGGTACACGAGGCAGAGGGAGAGACAGGTGCACCCACAGGTTATCCACACAGAGCGCCCTGGTGGAGGGGGGAGGGAGATACAAATTAATTCTGACTAGAGCATTTTAGCAGGCTTCACTGAGGAGGTGGAAGACTTTTTTTTTTTTATAATTTTATTGAATCATAATTCTGTACATTGGTGCAATCATAGGGCATGATGCATATACATTCAGAAATGTTTTGATTGTAGTGTTACAGATAGCCTTCATGGCATTCTCTTGATCACTATATAAAGACATGGATACACCACATTTAATAAGTTTCACCACTACCCTGCTAAGATGCACCGTAGGTGCGATCCCACCAATCACCCTCCCTCCACCCATCCTCCCCCCTTCCCCTCCCTTTCCCTTTTCCCTGTATTCTTGTGATTAAAATCATCTTTTAAAGTAGCAGACTGCAAACCCAGGCAGAGGCCCCAGCCAGACAGTCACTGCATTGTCACGGGGGCTGGCATTAGTGATGGGGTCGCAGCTGCCAGGTGTCAGGGAGAATAAGAGCCAGGCTGTAGGAGGCGCTGCCCCGGGACGGCAGGGGGTTTCAGGGAGTCTGCAGCCTTCCCGCGAAGGACTCGCCCCCTCCCTCTTCATTCGGTGTAGCTCCTCTGCTTAAAAGTTCTCGTGCTTATGTCTAGGATGCATCAGGATGCATCAGCCTTCCCAGGAAAAAGCATACACATTATTTTGAGAGTTTTGTGAAACAGTCTTGCAGTCTATCATGCTTTCTGTCCCCCTTCATGTAAGGTTAGCTTTCAAAGCCATAGCCACATTTTTAGGAAAATATTTTAACACTCTTGTAAGTATTCCCTTCTTTTATGTTGCTACAAAAGCTTCCCCATTAGCCACGGGTACAGTGGGGTGAGTTTTCAGTGACCTCTCTCTTCTTTGTTAGTCGAACTTCTCTAGCAACCTTTCATGAAGGAAAACACAACATTTCCCACATGTCCATGGACGTTGCCAGGGGACTGATGGTGACCTGCGGGACCGACCGTGTTGTAAAGGTACGCTGGGTAATTGTCCCAATTAGCATCTTAGTTCGTATTGCCCCGTGGTCATGTTATGAACGGGTTGGAGACAGTTCTAGCCCTTTCTGATTGGGAAGCGTGGCTTCCTTCACAATTGCCAGTTTAAAACCTGGAGCAGCAAATTGCTAGCTCGTGCGTCTCTCCTGCCTCGGAGGCACTCAGTCCCCTGGCGTTTCCCTCTGCCACGTCAACCTGACCGAGTAAGCTGGGGAGGGCCTGGCAGCCCTGTGGGTGCCCATCTGACCTCTGGTGCCTGCACCCTTACTGGCCTGGATTTGGGGCAAGCCCATCACTAGATGGACCTTCTCTTGCTCATGCATCTTTTTTTGTTTTGCCAGAAGAAATAAATTATTTTAATTTTAAATTTATATATATACTTGTATATAGATAGACTAAGAAACAACTTTTAAAAATAAATACATATATTGGGATAACAGAGAAAATGTAATGAAAACATGATTTCAAAGAGTAAAAAAATGATGCAAAGTGTCCACCTCCTGTAAAAGAGTTGTGTCTGTCTTTAACAGTCAATAAATCTCAGCATTAAGTAAATGGATATTGGTTACTTAAAATATGCACTTTCTAACACAGTTAAAATATTACAAATTAAAAAAGCAAAAATAGCATTATTAAAATACATGACATTAACATTTATTGAGTATTTATTACACGGTTGGATCTTTGCTAAGTGGTTTCATAAATACTCCACTTTATTGTTGCAAAAATATTGCATGACAGATAGGATGCCCAAAAAACAGATGTGGATTTTGAGATCCATTGAGGTTAGTGATCATGCCAAGGACCACGTCAAGCTGGTGGTGTAGCTAAGGTCTCCTGGTGCCCCACAGCTACCTGTTTTCTTACTTTTGCTTCAATAACAACTTTAATCATGCATCAGACATACTTATCAGTAATTTTTGCCATGACAGGTCATGCATAAGAAATAGAAATTATGGTTTCTTGTGATCTAGTAAGTAAAACAAGCTGTCCTACAATGCCTACCCATTTTCCTTTCCTTCTTCTTTCCCTCCCTCCTTCAGCAAGTGATAACTGATTGTTGCTTGTCCAGTGCTTTACACAGCACCAGGGCCTGCCCTATCTTGGCATATTATTTACAAGCAACCGTTATAGCAAAGAAAAGACTGGCTGTAGGAATACAGAAGGAGAAGTATCTTTTATGTTACTACTTAAGCATCTGCATTATAGAACGGTGAGCAATGGAGCCAGGATAGTTGTAAATTCTATAATAATGTGTCTACAATGAATAAAAGCACTGTCTCTTGATAGTAGGATGACAAATACTAGGTAGAAGAGGAGAAACCAATCCTAGAAACCTCATGTGACACAGTGCTAGCAGAATTCTACCGCTCCATGAAATCATTTTAAGAGTGGGAAAAGGTAGAGATGTCTCCCAGGTTCCATGAAAAATGATTCACATAGTCACCTACCTCACCATTGGAAAGCAGGGCAGGCTGCTAATCACAGAGATTTCCATCAGATATGATAAAGTCGAGTGCGACGCCCTTTAACAGTGGACAGTTTTCATTCTCCCATGACAGTCTGATTGTAAGCATCCCATGTGTTGGGGCTTAGGAAATTATACTGCAAAGCAGAGCACTTTGGTGAGTTCAGCAGTTTTGATTTACAGACAAGTGGAAGGCCTCAGAACCTGCCTATCTCATAATCAAGGTCTGTCTGACCTTCCCTCTTTGGCCAAGTTCAGGGAGGGGCCCTCTGAAGTTCCTTTATCTGACTCAGGGAAGTTCTTTCAAAAGAAACACAATTGCCTCCAATCCCTTTTCTGAAATCTTATTAACCAGAGAAGATTAACTCCTTTGGCAGGGGAGATACTAAAAGTCTTCCCACCCAGACCCCACTCCTAGGCAGACTTTTCATTTATTCGTTCAATTATTATTCTACAGGCTGTTTCCGGAGAAACTATCTGTGTGAGAACACCTTTGTCCCCCATTCTCTCTCTTCCCTCATCCTCTTGTGGCGTGTTACTACCTCCCACCTCCCCATGTTTCTTTCTGGAGCTTGGGAGGCTACTGAAGCTTCAGCCAGCTGGCCTTGAGCTTCATATTTTGTATGACTCCTCTCCTTATGGACGTGATAAATCTTTATGCCTTTTCTCCTATTCACCTATCTGTGCTTCAGTTCATTTCAGCTGACTCAATTACCAAACCTTCAGATGGAGGAAGGAACTTTTTTTGTATTAGTTTGTTTATTCCCCCCCTCCACACACACAGGTATGATACACAGATGCACATTGCTGAAACTAGTGTTCAGGACATGCTATTCAAAATGTGTCACTGTGGGGTGGCACCTGTGGCTCAGCAGAGTAGGGCACTGGCCCCATATGCCAGAGATGGCAGATTCAGGTCCAGCCCTGGCCAAAAACTACAAAATATGTCACCATGGCACTTGAAAAAAGCAGGAAATCCTCTCTGACCTTTTCCTGCCAACTCCCCTTGACTCAGATCAAAAAATCTAGGAAGGTCATTCTTTGAAGACCCTCAGGTGACAGGTGTCTTGCCTTGTACACAGAGGGAAGGAATGTCACACAGAAACACCAAGAAGAATTTGAACCAACAGGTCTTGCTAAGTTCCCCCAGTTTATTGCCATTACATCATATCCTTTTGTCCTCCAATCATACTTTCACACATCTATTCATAAAAATACAGTTTCCTTCTTTCTTTAGGTCTTCATGTCTGAAGCCTCCCTTGTCACACATTTTTTAATTACATGCTTCCTTCTCATCAATCTGCCTTTTGTTGCAGGAGTCACAGCTATGACCTTTGTGACGGTTGAGGATAAAGGTCTTTTCTCACTTACAGAACCCAGACTTGTTCTGTCTTGTTTTCCCATTTCCCACCTCATGGTCGAAGACAGCAGTTCTCAACCTGTGGGTTGCAACCCACAGGAACTGTATTAAAGGGTTGCAGCACTAGGAAGGTTGAGAACCACGGGTCTGAGATGACTATTCCAGCTCCTTCTACCACGTCCAAATTCAGATGAAGAGGAAGGCACCCAGGAAGCTGCCACAAACCACATCCATTCTTTTACCATTTCCCCAGTCTTATCACGTGAGCAAAATCTTTTGCAAGGGAGGGTGGTAAATGTTGTCTTTATCTGGTCAGCTATGTGGCTAGCTAAAACTCCTAACTCTATAAAAGAAAAAAAGAAAGTCATTGGGCGAAGACCTCGCGGAATACACCACAGTATAGTTTGGACAAAAAATCACATTAGTGGAAAAGTGGACTGTCATTCCTTTTGCATAAAGGGATAACATTGTGTTCTGGGGAAAAAGTTGGAGAGAAGTGACAAAACTCCCATGAAAATTTGGAAAGTCTAGTAGAGAAGTATAACTCTCAAGGACCCCTGCAAATATGTTGGTGTTTCTGATGCAAGAAGTCACACATACAAACAAAAAAAAAAAAAAGAAAAATCCTATAGCAATAGTTAGGAAAAGAGAACTACATAGGAGAACCCTTGGGAACAAGATGGCAAAGAAATGACTTGGCCTAGAGGAAGTTGTGGCATCAGCTCAATTTCCACTATCTACCTGTTCCTCATTGCTGGGTCTCAGAAACGGCTATGTGGACCTAGAACAAATTAATACTTTTTCTCTTCCTGTATTTGGATCTGTATGAATCAGCCAGGAAAACCTCACTGACAGACCTCAGTTCAATTTACACAATCTTCACAAAACCAGCAAAGATCTCCCTTGGTGAAGATGACCAAAAGGAGAAATTTTTAAGACATATAAAATGTGCTATGTATCAAAAAAGAGAGATCAGTCTGAAGAATGTGCAAATGTTTGTGAAGAAGAAGAAGAGGAGGAGGAGGAGGAGGAAGAAGAAGCAGAAGAAGAGGAGGAAGAGGAAGAGGAAGAAGAAGAAGAAGACGACTTCTTTTGAAAATACCAAAGAGGAAGAGGAAGTGAAAGAGGAAGAGGAGGAGGAAGAAGAAGAAGGAGAAGGAGAAGAAGAAGGCTTTTTTGAAAACACCTAAATTTTGTTCTTAACAAATTAGAGAAAAAATAGATCACAGAATAACCAGACAAGGCAGTCACGAAGAAACAACTATCGAACATCAGGAAAGAATACTTAGGGATACAACATGTAATTGCTGAGATAGAAACTGCAATGGGGATATCAACTGAATATAATTAAAGAAAAACTTAGTGAAGATGAGAACTTGCCTAGTAAACTGTTCTAGACCTCAAGAGTAAAAGGATAGAGAGGAAAATGATGAGAGGAACGATTAAAATGAAACTTTAAGAGGAAAGTGTGTACGTGTTTACTATACTATCTCCCTTCTTGAAAGGCCCTTCCAAGACTAGGAAAAATTAGTAAAAGGACATGCACGCTCAAATATATACTCGACAACATTTTTCACCATGGTTCCTCCCACCCACGTCACCACCACCGCCCACCCCTTGCCAAAATACTGAAGCCTTCAACAGCTGCTCTGTACCGTGCTTGCAAAGTTCAAGTTGCTGCTACAAGACCTCTTGGTGCTATTTCTCTGTTGTGACATTTTGACACATTTGGACCTGAAATGACCCACTTGCGGATCTCTGGCCAGTCCTCCACGGTTTCCAGCCAGGGTTTGCAAATGTAACCAGGAAGAGATATTCTTCCCAGAGGAGTGCCAGGGTTATCCCATCAGGAATAATTAAAGGACTTAGAAATCTTTAGCAAGCATGAATGGAGGAATGGAGCGTCCTCCCCCTCCCGGTGTCTAATGCACTCCTATCTGCATAGGAGAGTGTGGGGAGTTCCAAGAATTCAGAACCCTTCACCTCTCACAACAAAGCCACCCTGGGAAGCAGCAGCTCAGCAGGATCTAGAAATGTATCCAGGGCCCATCCTGCCTCCAGCTCAGAGTTCTCACTCCTTGAATCACCTCTCAGACCCAGTGAGCCCTGAAGCACAGTTGAAAAGCTGCTGTATTTACTTTCCCTCCCTGGCTTTTCACACCTTTCCTGCTTTGCAAAGAGGTGGCCTGGCTTTCAGATTTAAAAGAGCCGGCTGCACTGAGGAGTGAAAGTAAACAGGAAAAGAGAAGGCTCACAGAAGTCTTTATAACCAGTATGTTAAAATTGTGTCAACAGGATACTGAGAAAAGATCTGTCGAGGAAATTCCACAACTAAATAAGGAAAACCCAGTGGTACCTGAAGAAGAAGCCCGGATGGTATTTGCTTTGATCCAACTACCTAGTTATAAAGGAGCTTGGAAGGAGAGAATTTAGAAACAAAGAAAAAAAAAATTAACATTAAATAATCCAAATCGTAAGAGTGTTGCTCAGAGGCAGCTAGACGGGGCTTCCGTAAAGGTTGAAATCAATCGTGACTTCAGAGAAACAGACTGTCTTTTGATTTCGATTTAGAAGTTCGCTTTTGAAGAAGTGATATGCGTTAGTTTCTCCCTGGTGTTTTGGCTTTTTATTTTTAAATTTTCTCTAAAGAGACTACCCTCGGTCTCAGAAGAACACATTGGGTAAACGACAGAAAAGCATTACCTACCCCGGGGGACACTGCCCATGTGGGAATGCTTAAACTTCCCTCACAGTCTTTCTCAGAGACATCAAAGGACACGGAATTAGATTTAATAGTTTACAATTGGAATTTGCCTTTATGAAAACGCCTGGCTGTGTAATTTATGGAAATTAAGCATGTATGCGTCTCCATTGTGCTAGGATGCATGATGATACAGTGGGCTTAGCCAGAGACCTTATGATATATTAAAACACTCTGTGTCAAAACACTGCCCAGAGCCTCAGGAGGGATTTAAAAGCCCTATTGTCGGTGATAGGTTGGGGGTGATAGGGTTCAAGTTTGACCTAACTTTGTTGCTGCCCTTGTTTTAATGCAGGGAAGGTGGCTTTGTGTGCATTTGTTTTATATTTTACTCCAAAGACCACATGATATATCCTTTTGTTTTATGTTTGGAAGTATTCTTTCGTAAGTGTCGCTTGGCAAATGGAACGGCTTCAAATAACTCTGCCTTGGGATAATTTTCACTTGTTTAAGCTGGAAACTCGCAGCAATTTCTGTAAATATTGGGAATGAACAAATTTAGAATTGTCAGGGAAGTCTGGATGGTTGCTTTCTCTCTTGAATAAAGTTTAGTCAGTATGAACTTTGCAAATGGAAACATTTCTGTTGGTTGAAATGCCAAATCTGCTATGTTAGATTTGGAAGAAATGCATGTCTTTTCCTTGACTCTGAAGTGTCTTGGAAAGTATTTCTCTGAAAGTTTTAGAAATAAGTCAGCAACAATAATAACCACGATAACTGGTAATAATGAAAATAGCCTTGCTTCTATGAGTGCCATTCGTTTTTCAAAGATTAACCACATAACATTTACTTAGTCGATCAAAGGACCTTCACTTGTCAGGAAATTCAGTTCCATTTACCTTAATCTGGTCTCAGCCACTGGCCAGAGTGGGAAGGGTTTTTAAAGATTAATGAGCGCACTGTCAGGAATCTAACAAAATTTAGCAGGTGCTGCTTTTCTTTCTGAAACTGTAAAGTCCCAGAGATGTTCAACCTTACACATACTGAGGGCTCGGGGGATGGGGGAGGGGAGAACTGTATTAAAAAATCACACACTACTTTATAAATGATTCCATCATTTTTTTTTCAGCTAATGACACTGGATAGGCAATGTCTGATCACAAAGAAAAAATTGAGATTGATTTTGATTTTTGGAAAGAGTGTGGCTGGATACCAAATAACTTCATCAAGCTGGCTTTTAATAAAACTGGCTGGAAATCACTGGAAAACATGGAACCCAGTGGAAACTGGATTAGACGTGCCATTTTTGTTGCCACACAAATAAACACATTTCAAATTCCGTTTGTTGGAGGCCCTTACTACTTCGTTAACAAGAAAGGTATGGCTCCCTTTGAAATGGGAACCCTGCCATCTAGTGGTGATTTGAGGTAACGTAGCGCAGATCACTTTAATAAAAATAGGTTCAATTTAACCTTGAGTCATTGAATTGCAGTATTTTAGAACTATTTTATAGAAGAAGAAATTAAAGAAAGTGGAAAGATGTTTCCCAAAGGCTCACTGTGATCTAATAGCAGTGTTTTAAATAACATCAAAATAATGTGGCTCTCAAAATGCAATTTATTACCCAATAGGCATAAGATTAACTCCATTTAACAGCATTTTTGCACTTTGTGCATGGTATTCCTGTTTATTCAATGATGACTTACTTAACCATTCACTATTAGTCCATGAGACAAATTATATATTATTTTTTAATTAATTATTTCTTTAGGGGCTCAATTTCAATACCTCGTTTAAAAAAGTGCTTTGTTTTTAGCTTTAGTTTCGGTTTTGGTTTCTCCCGCAAGACAAATAATCCAGAAGCAGCAGCTAGAAATATTCTGATATAGTCTCATCCTTTCTTGAGATTTTAACTTTTCAGTTTCCTAAGCAACAGTTAGTAAAAAATCATAACACCACCACGTGCATCATGAGTCATTTACATAAATCTGCATCTCAAAAGAAAACCTAAACCAATTGGAAAAGAAATGCTTCATTAGAGAAAAGCACACAAACAGGGAATAAATAATTTCTGTTATACATCAAGTGATATGAACTCTCCTTCACTCATTTATTCAACAAAGACATTATGGGTGCCTAATAGGTGGCAGGACAAAAAATGGCACATGTTTCTCTTCAAGAGCCCCCAGGTACTAGGATAGGCAAACATACAAAGAATAAATCATCTCTTGATCGTGGGTGTTCTCATTGGAGATGTGTATAATACACAGTGGAAAATGGTCAGCTCAGCCATGATGTAAGCCAGGGAAGGTTTCACATAGGAAGAAAAATATTGAGCCAGCTAGCAAGGATCAGCAGAAGTTTCTTAGGTTGGTGATTAGGCAGAGGATATTTGAAGAAAGAATAGTATATATGAAGGTCAGAATTATGAAGCAATTTGATGCAATCAGAAAGAAGAAGAAAAAAATCATTTTATCTTAAAGACAATTGTACTAGATTATTTATCACAGCTCAACTTACAATTGCCAAGATGTGGAAACAACCAAAATGCCCATCAACCCAGGAATGGATTATAGATGTATATGTAGTGTATGTCTATTATGGACTATTATTCACCCATAAGAAAGATGCTTATTGTATGAACATGGATGGAGTTGAAACACTTTTTGTATGAACATGGATGGAGTTGAAACACATTTTTCTTAGTAAAGTATCACAAGAATGGAAAAGCAAGTATCCAATGTAGTTGATATTAATAAGAAGCCAGTAGATGATCTAATAACATGCCCACATAAAAGAAAAACTCAATTCCAGTTGAGGGGAGGGGGAATGAGAGAGGGGAGAAAAGGAAGTAGCAGAGGGGACTGATGTGCTCCCACTGAATGGGCACCATGGGGTGGAATATGGCACACCTTTTGGGTGTAAGACACAACTACAACTCCCCAATAAGTGCAAACATTGTGACCTCATTGTTTGTACCTTCACATTATCCTGAAATTTAAAAAAAGAATAGCTCAGTGTGCCCAGAATATGAGCATAGATGTGCACACCAGATAAATGTACAAGGAAGGTATGAACAGAGGCAGGTCACTGGAACCCTGTTCTTACTGGGACATCACACAGACGAAGATTAATTTAAATCCCCTTTTGGTAGCCACCATCCCCCAAATGCTTTTACCTCAGCAGGCCCAGTAGAAGAGAAATATCATGGTGACGTATAAAGAACGCAGGAATTGAAGTCAATGGAAAAGGGGTTTGATTTGGTTAAACCAGTCTAGGTATTCCACCCTGTTTCTGTTGAGATTGAACCACTTGCAAGATACTATTTTATAATCAGTCTGCCGGAGGGGGTGGGGGAAGATTCCTTGGTTAGTTGTACTTTTTAAACTTTTTAATAGAGTATAATTTATACTTTTTTTTTTAAATAATTTTATTGAATCATAATTATGTACATTGGTGCAATCACAGGGCACGATTCATATACATTCAGAAATATTTTGATCATACTGTTACAGATATCCTTCATGGCATTTCCTTGATCACTATATA
>CAUYON010096082.1:0-17515 GCA_963573935.1 Arctocebus calabarensis
GGAGGGGGGTGCTGCTGGCTAGTGGGAAGAGGCCAGGGATGCTGCTTAAATCCTACAATGCATGGGATATTCCATTTTTTTTTGCAAGAAAAAAATCATCTAACCCAAATATCAGGAATGAGAAACCCTGATTTATAGGAAGGTAAAAATTACCAAAAATCTCACCACCCAGAAATAAACACTACTGACATTTTTTTTTTAATTTTTATTTATTTATTGTTGGGGATTCATTGAAACACTACTGACATTTTGATAAATAAACATCCTTTAGAATATTCTCTTTTTCTTTTTTCTTTTTTTTTTTGGTGCAGTTTGGCAGGGGCCAGGTTCGAACCTGCCACCCTTGATATGGGGTTGGCACCCTACTTACTGAGACACAGGCACCACCCAAGAATATTCTCTTTAATATATATCTGTGCATGTGCACACAGAGCTTAATACAAATGAGATCATGCACATAAGGAAATGTTTTTCTCCATAATGTTATGGCTGTTTTTCTCTATTTCCATTTTTAATTAGTGTCTTTAATACAGCTTAACACATTGTTTCAATTTATTTAAAACAATTTAATACAAGTTTTAATACAGTATTTTATTATATGGGGACCATTGTTTATTTAATGAATCCTCTGTAGTTTAGCATTTTAGATATTTTCCTTAATTTTTCCCAACTGTACGTAAACAATATTGCAATGAATGCCCTTCCCCAGTAGTCCAATAGGAATACTTGGCCTGTTACATCTTAGAATAAATGCCCCAAGGTTAAATTCCCAGGTTGTTTAAAAATGTCTGCCCACTGACTAGCATAGTCCATGCTACCATTCTGCTATTCCAGAGACCATTGCAGAATCCCCATTTCCCTACACCCTCTGCAATACTGAGAATTGCCCATCATTTTTTGTCTTTGCCAATCTGATAAGTGGAAAATGATATATCACTCAGCTTTTATTTGCATTTCTTCGATTACTGGTGGGTAGAACTTGTCTTCTTATGTTTGCCAACTTTTGTACTTCATTTGTGAATAGTTGATTTTGAATAAGAATTTACATCTTCCTATTGTTTTGCAAGAACTCTTTATATATTAAGGATACTTACCCTTTCTAAGAGTTCCTTTGCTAACTATAGAGGTTTCCCTCCCTCCCTTCCTTCTGTTCCCTTGTGCTTTCTAAGGATATGCCTAATGTTCTGGCAAGCATTTCATGAATTACATTAGGAAATAACTTTTGTAACAAACCATTTAACAGCCATTCTTTGTTCCCCCGCCTCCTGATAATGTTCAGAGCCACAGCAGCAGCCTTTGCCCAACTCCGAGTCATTAACCCTTGATCTTTTCCTGCTGAACAGCAGATTGCTTTCTGAGGCTGGGAGCACAGTTTCATTTTCACCTTCCCGGCTGATGGAACTGCTGCTGGCTCTGTGCCAGACAGCTGTTTATATAAGAAATGATTTGATTATACTGTACAGCCAATGGCGGCCTTTCTCAGAATGGAGAAGCCAGAAACGTATAATCAAAGCCATTAACTGTGTACAAAGAAATGCTGCCCACTCTCAATTTCCCACCAACCATAATAACAGTTTTGCAGTGAAAAATAAGAGCAGGGTTATGGTTTCCTACTAAAAACGTGTTGAGGGAAAGACTTTTAAAAGGCGATTGTGGCTTTAGCTCAGTCGCACTCTCAAATCAGATCAGCCTTGATTCAACTCTCAGCTCTGTAACTTCCTGCCTTTGTGACCTTGGGACAGTCATATAACTGCCCTGATCTGTGAATACAAGGGCTGTGATAGTCATATCGACCTGAGAGCACTGAGAAGATTTAATGCAATCATGCTCATGAAACATTTTCTTAGTCAGAATATCTTTAGCCACAAAGGAACAGAACATTTGACTAAAGAACCCCCCCCCCCAATAGGGAGGATTTACAATTTCATTTAACAGAGTTGTTTGATTTGGAGGCATAAAGCTGTAACCAATGACACATTTTTTCCATTTTTCTGCTCTGCCCTTCTCAGCAATTTATGGCCACCTCTCCTCAGGTTTCAAGGCAGCTGCAGCAGCTCCGGGCGTCACCTACAGACACGATAACATCAAGCAGAGGAGAGGAGAGATATTTCCTCCCAAGCATGTCCTTTTATGAGGGAGAAAATTGTTCCCAGATATCCCCCTTGCAGACTTCCTATTGGCCAGAATTGCATCACATCTATAGTTGCAAACCAATCGCTGAGGGAGGACTGAGAATTATGACCGGCTTAGACCTGTAATAACGCAGTCTGAGGCTGGGGAGGGGAAGAGCCACTGTCTCTGAGCACCTGAGTGGATGCACAGCCGACCAAACTGAACCCTGCTCACCCAGACGCCATGGGTGTACAGCCGCCGCGTCTCCATAGCACAACTCCCGGCACACATTAGATGCGCCAAAGCCCAGCCCTGGGCAAGCCCTAGCCCGGGGGTCCAGGCAGTACTCCATGTGGCATGATCATGAGTACAACAGGCCTGGAGGCCCTCTGTGTGCCAGACCCTGTAGCCAAACACCCACTCACCATCTCCACTGGGAAAACTCATAGGAGCCTCAAGTTCAACATACCAGATTTGAACTCAATGAATGTCCTGCCTTCAATGACTTCCTCATCCTCCCTTTCCTCTGTGTTGCCTACCTTGTTCAAGCAACAGACGGCTAGCCCCCGAGACCCCCTGCTTGCCCTCACTATCTGAACCCATGGCCCTCCATCTCTGCCATCATCCGTCCCCCTAACCCCAGTCCCCAAACACTGCTGCTGTCTGGGTGACTCCAGCCTGCCCGTTCCCTTCTTCTTGCTCAGGGAAGCTCTTCTGACACCCCCTATCCATCCCCCCCTTACAGTCTTCTCGTCCGTGCACACCTCCCCTTCATTCCCTGATCACACTGGCATTTCTTTGTGTGCTTATTGAACTCGAGACTCAGCCCACCAGGCTGCAAACCAGGATGGGAATTGGGTCTGTTTTGTTCACTGATGGTCTTTAGTGTCTGGCATGTGGTAGGGCCTCCATTTTTTTCTGAGCACTGTACATGAATAAGTTCACTCCCTGCCCTGTAGCCAAAGAGATCTTTCTAAGAAGCAAATCTAACCACCTCCCCCTCCTGCCTCAAGCCTCACACAGCTCCCCTTTATCCTCAGGGCAAAGTTCAAAGGGCTTACCATGGCTTTTCCAGGTGCTTCAAGGTGCAGCCTGCCACCTCTCCAGCCCCATCCTGTCTGCTCCTGTTGGTCCAGCCACCCACAGCTTCTTTACATGTCTCCAAAGCCCAGGGTTCTCTCTGGTCCCTTATCTGCCTGTATGCCATGCTTGTCCTGGAAACTTTGTCTTGAAAAAAAATCCTCTTTCTCACTGTCAAGCCCCTATCTTGGAGTTGTCTTTCTAGGGGAGTCTTCCTCCAATTCCCACCAGGCTGGGTTGAGCACCCCTGAGGCTTCCTGACAGCATGTGCTTATCCCTCTGCGTAAGTCAGGCTCCCCTCTGAGTTGCTGTAACAGAGATCCTCAGGGGTTCAACAAAATTTTATTTCCAAGGAAGAGGTGAAAAGTTCATAGCTTGGTGGGTTGGTTTAGTTCTGCAAGATGTTTCTGGAAATCTGAGTCTTTCTATTTGGTTGGTCTGTCATCCTCAATCCATAGCTCCCATTTAGGTCAAAATGGCTGCTGCAGCTCCTCCATCACATCTACATTTTAGGCAGAGGAAGAGAGGAAGGGTCATTCCTCTTATGGACATGACTCAGAAGTGGTGTCTGTCACCTCTTACATCCCACTGGCCAGAGTTTACTTTTATAACCACACTTAACAGCAATGGAGGCTGCAAAACACAATCACATCTATCTAGTGGTGATGTTAGCATGTGCCTTACTGATGCTCCAGAATTCTCTCATAAGAGCAAAGATGGTGGATGTTGGTGTGCCTGCCACACTCCTCCTCACAGTGCTGAGCATGGTGCTACCTGGTTACGCAGCCCAGTTATCTCTGCCCAGCCAGAGCATGAGCTCCCTAAGGACAGGGATCATAGATGGGGGTCACTGCAGCACGCCCAGCAGCTAACAGAGTGCCTGGCACGTGGGGAATGAGAGTGAATGGCGGAGACTAGAATGGCAAAGTGGACGGACCGAGGCAGGCCCAGTTCAGTTCCACACGTATTTTCTGGGTTCCATGTAACTGGTGGGGAGTGAGGCTTATCTTGTCTTGCGCTGGGTCTGGGGTGGTAAGACCCAAGCGGATGGGGAAGCTGAGGAGTCCTAGAGAGTGGCTCAGGAACAGAGCAGAGTCCATGGTAAGAAGGAGAAGGTGCCACAGGACCCACAGATGGAGCAGCTGCTGAATCCTGATCCCACCTGGCCCTGGGCCCACCACCCCTCCTGTCCCGCCCCAACTTTATCTGGTCTTGGGCCCAGCCCTGAGCACGTAGCCTTCCCTGCCTCTTCCCCTGTGGGCCGCTGTGTAAGACCTTATGGGAGCTCTCCAGGCTCCAAGCTCTAGCCACACAGCCATTGTACCTTCTGTTCCCTTTGCCTGGATCTCTCTTCCCTGCTGTTGCAGCTTCTCCTGCTACCAGCTTAGATGTCACCTCCTCACTATCCCCGAGGAGCCTCCATCCACCCAGGTGGCCCACTACACACTGCACAAATCAGCACGTGATCATTATGAGAAAATCATTGCCGTTCATTCCTTTGCTGGCTCATCTGCTCTCTGTCTCCCCCAGGAAAGCACATGGATCTCGCCTGTCTTGTTCTCCACTGTTTCCAGAGCCTAGCACAGGACCTGGCACACGGTAGGTGATCAGTCAGTATGAACTAAATAAAAACATATATAGCGAAGAAGGACAGAGAAATTAGTAGTGACTGCACACCTACAACACGCCAGCCACATTCATTACTCATTTTGTGTCTCACAATATCACTGCCTGATTAGAATCAATATCTCTATTTCGCAGCCGGAAAACTGAGGCTCAGAGGAGAGAAATGAGTCTATCGAGGTCACACAAATACAGAAGGATAGGTTGTACCAAGACATTTGAAGCCAAGCCTGAGACTAGGGGAAATATTTGCAATTAAACACAAGATCTTGAAGAGGGTGGTGGATTCTGGGTTGCATCTATCAAACAGTACACTTTAAACCAGAGTTTCTCAACCAGGGGTGATTTTACCCCCAAGGAGATGTTTGGGAATGTCCAGAGACATTCATAGGTGTTGTGGGGGTGGGGCCGAGGCCAGGGATGCTGGCAAACATCCTGCCTCACATAGTGAACTATCCGATCTAAACGTCAACAGTCCCAAGGACAGAGAGCCTGCAGTGAACGGGAGTGACGTATTGTACATACATCATACCTAATTTAGTGAGGCGTAATCTACTTTATGTGGGTTTTTTTCTTTTACTAAAAGGATCTATATCCAAGATAGACAAGGGCTCATCCCAATTAGAAAACAAATAGCTAAGTGCAAAACAACAGTCAAATACTTTAAAAAGGCAAATAACAAATAGTCAAAATAGAAATAATAAAGGGCCCTACCTCAATACTAATCAGGGGAATTCAAAGTGTAACAAAAATGATCAGAATGGGCAAAAAATTGTTGCAGTGATAATATTCGGGCTGGTGAGTGTGGAGGAAGCAGGCCCTCTCTTGTGTGGGTGGAGAGAGGGTAAATGTGAAACCGTGGTGGTGATTTGGGGGCACCTCCCAGCATCTACCCAATGGTTCTAATTTTGTCGAAATACACATGAGTATTAAGAGTCTGCAGGGACATGTTCACTGCTTTATTGTTTTAGACAGTGACATTTTGGCGGGAAAAAGTAAATATCCTTGACACGGGGTTAGGTAAACACACCGTGGTACATCCATGGTACCTCCATGCCATGGCTTACTACAAAGCAGGTCAAAATAATGACAAGGCAAATTTCTAAATATACATAGGTAGGTGAAACAAAAACACCAGCTGCAAAACTATATTGCTGGTCTATTTCTCTTCAGATAACACAAAACAAATGTAGGGCAGTTGCCACCAGGCGGCCTTTTATCCATCACTGCTTCTCTTTACTAGTAGGACCCTGATTTTGAATGGGGTGGTGAAGAGCCCAAGCAAAATAACCACCTCCCCACCGGCCCCTGCACTCACATTCGTGCAATGGGGTGGCTATGTGGCTCAGGGGTCCATTGAAATGTAAGCAGAAATCTACCAGGTGGGGACTTGAGAAACTCCCCACGTGCTTGATCAAAGGGAAGGACTTGCCTGGCACAGGCTTTGCTCTCCCTGCCTTCCTGCCTGGGTTGAGCACACACACCAGGCCCAGAAGCAGCCCTCACAGGTGTCCTCAAACTTTTTAAACAGGGGACCCATTCACTGTCCCTCAGACCATTGAAGGACAGGACTATAGTTAAAAAAAAACAAAACTATGAACAAATTCCTATGCATAGTGCACATATCTTATTTTAAAGTAAAAAACAAAACGGGAACAAATACAATTCTCACTGCTGCTTGTGGCCCACGGGCCATAGTTTGAGGACCCCTGTGAGCCTTGCGTTTGCAAGTCACGTGCAAAATGGGACATCAGAAAGCTCCTCATTGGTGGCATCCCTGAACAAGGCCACCAGCCCAGACTTGCTCACCTCTGGACTTCTTTTTTTACACAAGAAAAATGGAACTCCCATTTGGCCAATCCACTGGTGTCAGTTACTTCTTACTTGCAGCCAAATGTAATCTCTGAGATGCAACAGACTCACAGTGGGGAGTATGTTGCTTGAATCTTTTGTCACCAAAACTGTATTCAAGTATTATTTATATAGTTAAGACTTTTTTTTACAAAATTAAAATATAAATGAAATGAAGCCTGTCTGGTGAGAGTCCGTGACTCCTTGCTGTTCAAAGTCTTTGCCGATTGGCTTGAGTTCCTTTTGACCCTCTTGGCAACAATACCAAAGGGAAGATGGCAGTTTACCAAGAGGTTTTCCCCTGACGGGGGCTGGGGGTGTTAGCTTCTTAGGAAAAGCTCCATTTTCCTGACAAGAAAAGTCAAGCCTGAGTCTCTGACCTGGAAGGGAGGCTCGGGGGGTCAGTCTGACCAGCCCAGGCTGGGCCACCCTGACTCCACAACCCGTGGCCCTCTGGCCCAGACATGTAACCCCCGCAGGCAGTGGCCTGGCTAACTCCCCCACCTGTTTGTCCTCTTCCCAGAAGCAGGACACTCCCTTTATCTCAGGCCAAAGTCCCCCCAGGTAAGGGGAGGAATGTCACCTGTCATCACGGGGTGGATGAGTCACCTCCTACTGGCTGGAGGCCATGACCAGCCAGCCCAACCTCTCCCTTTTGGCCCCCAGCTCTCGCCTGTGGGCTGGGAAGGATGGGAATATCGACCTAAAAATTGTGACAGCAACAGCCACCATCTCTGGGGTGCTGGCCTGGAACCAGACCCTGGGAGGTTAAGGCGCTGGGTTCAAAGCCTGGCTCCTGTCCTGACTGAGCGACCTGGGGTGGGGTGGGGGGACATTTAACTCCTTCCTGATTCCCATTTGTGCATTTGGCGAACATTTATCACTCGAGCACGCTCAATCGGGCAGGGAAGTGCTGAGGAGGTCCCCTGAAACAATCCTGCCCTGTGGATCACGATGGATAGAGACCCAAAACTAATAATGATAATAATGTTAAGACATTTGAAAATCCTGCAGGTCAATTTGCGATGGTGTACGCAGAGAGAGGGCAAGGAATACTGATGCAGAGAGGCTTGTTAACAGGACCAGGATGGTCCAGGACGCCCCTAGACACAGTCAACGGAGGAAGTAAGGGGACAGCCAGTGGGGTTATTCTGGGCAGGGAGTCCCAGGAGGGGGGCCCAGCAAGTGCAAAGGTTGCAGCACGACCAGTATGTTCCAGGAGTAGGGAGGTGAGTTGTCATAGAGGTGAGGTGGTGGGGCGCAACCCCACAGGACCCGCTGACCATGGCCAGGACCTTGTCTTTCACTGTGACATGGGAACCACAGCAGGTTGTGGAGCAGAAAAGGGACGTGATCTGACCTCATTTGGGTAGCAAGACAATGGGAGAGGGAGAGTTTGGAAGCCATGGCAGTGATCCAGGCAAACGCTGGTGTTGACTCACACCTGGGCAGGGCTGCAGAGGCTTGGAGGGACAGGGGATCCCAGATGAAGGCTGAGGGATGGGAGGTGGAGACTGGGGGTTAGAGAAGGAGACCAGTTGATGAGGACACTTGGAGTTTGGGCCTGAGCCCCTGGAAGGACAGAGGTGTCATCTCTGGGCATAAGATGCAGGTGCGACAAGGTCATGGCTGGGGAGCCTGAGTTGCCTATTGGGCACGTTGAGTTGTAGCTGGATAGTCAAGACTGAATTCAAGGCAGGAGATGGAGGTCGGGAACTTTTTCATGTGGAGATGGTGTTAGAGACTCAGTTTCTTTGTACAATGGGCATTACACGAACCTATGCAAGGTTGCAGCGAGGCCCGTGTAAGCCCTGGGGGTACGCAGGCAGGTAGCAAAGTGCAGGTAAATGTGGGCTCTAGTGGTAATTCCACACCCAACTCAACCAATCCTCATGAGGATTAACATCGCCGTAGTCTGATTTTACAGATGCAGAAGTGGAAGCTCAGAGAGGTTACGTGACTGGTCCAAGGTTACAGAGCCTGGAAATGGCACAGGCTGAATTTTACCTTGCACCCTGCTGCCTGCTCCCTGCTCACCTGGCACCAGACCATTGCGTCTGAATTTCCAGTCCATGGGAGGTCCCTGTCAAGTGGAGTGATGGCTGTGACAGCGCCTGAGCCTGCCACACCAGAGGCATCGACTAAATAGAAGGGGCTGATGAGGCCGTGTAGCTGTGTGGTTAAGAGAAGTGCTGTGATGCTAAGCCACCCTGCTCGGATTTGGTCCCACCCCTTACCAACTGTGTGACCCTAGAGACATAACTCAGGCTTTTTGAGCCTCAGTGCCTCTAACATGACGAGGGGTAATACAGATTGTTGGAAGGACTGAACTGGTTGGTCCATGCAAAGTGCTCAGAACAGGATGAGGAACTGAGTAGGTGCCTAATAAATGCAGGCCCCTGCTAGCACTACTGTTGCTCCAACTCGGTTTCCATTAAATGTGCACTCCTAAGGCCAGGGGCCACCTGTCATGCTTCTGGGTCCCCATCTGTCGCTGGTCAGGGTTCCTATTGCACCTTGGCTGCTGGGAGCTGTGTGCGTGCAACCTTCTCACCCAACTTCCCTGAGCCCACTCTTCCTCTGGCCCTGAGATGGGGACAGAGATATCTATCTGTGTTAGGGATCAACAGACAGGGTGCTTGCAAAGGACACTGGACTGTGACTGCAAAGGCCCCCAGGTGAGTGGTCAGTGTGCATCTATGGTCACAACAGCCAGAAAGTCAGAGGCTCATCCCCTGCGGGCTGGGGTAAACAGAGCGTGGGTCATTCCTGCAGTGGAAAACTACTCAGCAGTAAAAAGGAACAAGTGGCTGATGAATCAACACGATGAATCTTGTATGTGTTTTGTTGAGGAGAAGAAGAGCATCCCCCAGTGCTTAAAACTAGATGAAACAAGACTAACCAGTGGTGACAGCAAGCAGATCAGCAGTTACTGGGGGCTGGGAGGCTGGCAAGGGGCGCGAGGAAACCTGTTCTCAGAAATTGTCTTTCTAAGACACAGATCCTTTCATGCATCTATCAGAACTCATTGGAGCAGACCCATAAGGCCAGTGTATTTTATTGTATGCTCATCATACCCCACTTGTTTTTAAAAGCATCAAGTTTGTCATAAATTTATTATTTCTTTGAAGCTTCTAGGACCGCCAAGACCCCTGTTAGTCCCCTCTCTTGATGTTGGTGGAGAGTCAGAGCTAAGTTCAGGTTGAATTTTTCCCACCTCCAATCTTGCCACAGGCCTCTGGCAAGTTCGGGAAATGACCCAGCACTTTAGAAAGAGCCCTTAGACTCGAGTGCAGGCCTGGCCCAGGCTCTGCCTCTTCCTTGCTGTCTCCATGAGGGGTGGGGTGATCAAGAGCTGGGGGCCACCAGTCCCTACCCTCACTGGGCCTCAGTTTCTTTACATGGAAAATAGGGGTGACACTTGTGCCCACCCCTTAAGCTGTGTGAGGACGTAATGAAGCATTCATGGAGACATCTAGAACAGTGCTTGAGTGTAGTGTGTGCTGAGGGCTGCCGGGCATTGTTGCTGTTATACTCAGGGCTGGAAGGGGAAGTGTTATACCTCAGGGGTGGGCGACCTCAGAGGGCCCAGGCCCTATTGCAATGCTGCCCCAGCCCAGGCTGCCGTGCCCTGGTGGGGGAGGAGTGGGCAGCTCTGCCCCAGCTCTGTCAGATCCAGCTGCAGGGGACCTGGGTCACGGAGTCACTAGACATGTCCCGGGCTTCTCAGGTCAGCTCCCCACGGCTGGGACAGATTGCTTCCTTCCTCTCTTCTGGGTGCCAGGCAGGCCCAGAAACCGCCTGATGTCAGTAGGGCCTGCCCACCCACTGGTGGGGAGGAAGTGGGCGGGTGCCCAGGGACAGATGAGCTGGGCAGATGTGCCCTGAGGCGGCACAGTCAGGGCTGACGTGGGCAACACGCACCCTGCGGCTTACTGAGCTGGTCCTGCTCCGGTTGGCCTGCACCAAGAGGATCAGAGTGGAACAGTGCAGGGGGGTTGGGGTCAGGGCGTGCGCTGGCCAGGCGGCCTGTCCCTACTGCTCAGGGTGGGGTATGTGTCCTAGAAGGGGCGTCTGGGTTGCGTGTGGGTATGACAGTGACTGTGTCTGGCATGTGAATGTACGTATGGCTTTAAGAAGGCATGTGAGTGGTCGTGCGTGCGTGCTTGTGTGCGTGTGTACACACACGTGTGGTTGAGTATGCACCAGTGAGTAGGTGTGTGGGTGCCGTGCATGTGAGGGTACCCAGGCAGGGCAGTGTGTATGGCTGAGTGTGCCAACACATTGCTGAGCATGTGTGTCTGGTAACAACAAGATGAGTGTGTGTGCTCAACAGTATGAGTGCATGAATATGTGTGTGTATTCCCTGCTGTGTGAATCCCTGGAAAGTTCTGCAAGAACCCCTTTTGCATGCAGAGCTTAGCTCCCCTGCGCGAGAACGTTCATGGACAGGTGCTGTGGGTGTGTTTAAAATTGTAATAAAAGTGGCCAAAAAGCTCTCCAGTGAGTCTAATGCGAAAGAGAGAGGGGTGACATCAAATTGAGTGCTGACAGTCAGAACAGGCACCAGCTGTAAATACCCAGGCCAGCTGAACCAGCCCTGGTTACCCCAACTTCTGCTGCCACCAGCAAAATACAGAAGACTTGACCATGGCCCATTCTAAGGCAGCCCTCTCCCCAACAAACCAAGTCAGGAAATGATAATATTTATCAGTCAATATTATTAGCAAACACTCATTCATTCATTCATTCACCAATATGTACTGAACACCAGTACTGAGTGCTGTGTCCAGGCATGGTTCCCAGTACCCGGGATATAGCTGAAAATAAGTTGGACAAAAATCCCTTTGCTGTCAATACAGGCCTACTGGTGGGAACAAGCTGACAATAAAGTAAATGAACAGCATGGGGAGAGGGTTAATTACTGCTAAGTGCTGTAGATAAAAATAAAACAGGAGTGGTAGATTGAGAACACCAGGTGGGTTTGCTGTTTTTAAAATGTTTGTCAGCTAAGACTTCAAGGAACCAGACATTTGAGTGAGGTCCTAAGGAAGGTGAGGGGTGAGCAGGGTGGCCTTCTAGGAGAGCATTCCAGGCAGAAGGTGCAGCAAGTTTAAAGGTCCTGTGGTCCATGCCTTGCTTGTTCGAGGAGGAGAAAGGGGGCCAGAGCAGATTTAGTAGCTTTAAAAAAACTAAATATAAAAGCAAATGATGCTTGTGAAAAGACCAAACAATAGAGAAATGGATAATGGAGAAACTGAAAATCCACAGGAAATGGGGGGTGGGAGGGGGACAGATGGAATAGGGCTCAGGATGTCTGTTCCCTAGATAATCAAAGTGGTTTTCCATCTTGACAAGGCAGCTTTGAAATAGCCGCTGCACCCAAACTGGCCACTGCAACAAAGCGCCTGGCTTTTTTACTGCTTTCACCCGAACCCTGCCTTGAGTCAGGCACACAGTAGGTGCTTTTTCTGCCTCATAAGGTCTCCCAGCTCCCCCGATGTGGAGACTGACTTATTCCCAAAACCCCACGGGCTGCTGGCCAGGCCCCCAGCAGCCCTGGAATGACAGTGTCGCCTCTTCCTCTCTCCTGCTTTTATGAGCTGCGAAGGAGGCTTGTCCTGAGTTGCACAATTGCTCCTTAATTGCTATTTCCTCTCAGTTATGAATTATGTCATGGATACAGCCGCTCACGTTATTAAACTTCTGCAGAGGCCTTATCGTCTGGACCCCGGCCAGCCACCCGGCCTGACCTACTTTCCCACCGGATTTCAAAACCGCCTCCCTTGTCCTCTCACTGGACTTTTCCTAAGGAGAATCTGCTGTGCCCAAAAACTTGACGCTAAAAATAAAAACTAGAACGGAGAAGGGGGGCCGCAGCTGGCCCCATCGAAGGCCGGAGGCTCAGAGTGGGCCCCGGTGACCAGGGCCAAGCCCCTCCCCACCTAGAAGTTTTCTGCAGAAGTCTGTCCTTGGGATGCAGGGTTCCCATCAGGACAGGCCAGGACACCAGCCACAGTCCAGTGGCCCTAGTTAAGCAGATCCCACTCCCAGATTTCTCAGTCACGGTTCAGACAACCGACTTGGGTGGCAGGTGCACCTGGCTCGCTCATTCATTCATTCATTCACCCTTCAGGTATCGCCTGTGTCCTGAGTGCTGGCACTGTCCTGGCAGCGGGGAAATAACTGAGGAGGAGGAACACATAGTCCTCACCCTCACAGAATTTATAATCCAGTGAGCAGAGCTGAGCAGGAAACAAATAATTTTGTAATAAAGGCAATGAAGAAAACAAGATAGTTTTGTAGGTTGGAGAGTGACAGGGACGCTGTTGGCTAAGATGCTCAGGGAGGCTGCACTGTGTGTGTGGGGGGGTTGCTTAACCGAGGCCTGTACGAGGCAAATCACTCAATCCACGAAGTGGGGGCCAAACCGGGGAGGCACAGAGGGCTCCCGGCAAGCAAGGGGTGAGAAGGTGCTTGCTCTCAGGCTCAGCCAGCTGCATGCTGACTCACGAGAGTGAGCACCTCCTTAGAGTTTCACCCTGGGCACCTCACTGGCCTGAACCTAATCCTGGGCCTACAGGGAAGGAAAGAAATCCAAGTCACAGTAATAGCAAGTGCAAAGGCCCTGAGGTGGGCTGAACCTGATGAGGTGGTACAGAGAGCAGGGGAAGGGAGCAGAAAGGAGAGGGTAGGGATGAAGTTGGAGGGGTGCAGGCAGATCTCAGAGGGCCCCTGGAAGGCTGTGATGAGGATTCCGCGAGCACTGGGATCCACTGAGAAGGGAGAGCCAACAGTACTCCCATTTGAGATGCTATTTGCAGGGGAGGGAAATTGGATTCAGGACCAGTTCCCAGCCGGATAGAGGGTGGTTCCTGCGCTGGTGTGGGAGAGACCGGCAAGTGCTTCATGCCCCTGAGTCTTTTTTTCTTCATCTGGGAAGTGGGGATGGTAACTCCCACCTCCCCAGAGAACGTACCATATTACATATGACTCACCTGGGGTCCCCCAGAAAATCAGTGGCATAGCCAGAACTAGAACCCAGACCCTGCACTCCGGGATGTGCTGCAAAAGGCGGGGGCTGAGCCTTGGCACAGGATTCTCCCACAATGCAACCTCCCGGCCAAACAGGCCTCGGCGGTGGAGGCTGGATTGTTTTCTCTCTGAAATGTGCTTTTGCACCGGGCTGTGTATCCAACTTGGCTCAAGTTTGGGTCCTGGGCCTGTAAACATATCTTTTTAATTATTATACAAATGGTGCATGTTTAGGGAGCAAAAATGAGAAAATGCAAATAAGTGAAAGAAAAGAAAACAAAAAAAGAGAGGGAGGGAGGAAGGAAGGAAGGAAATTGTATCTAAATTTACACTTGTCCGCCATGTGTGGTGGCTTACACCTGTAATCCTAGCGCTCTGGGAGGCTGAGGCAGGTGAATTACTTGAGCTCAGGGGTTCGAGACCAGCCTGAGCAAGAGCAAAAACCTGAGGCTGGCTCAAGCCCAAGAGTTGGAGGTTGCTGTGAGCTATGACACCATGGCACTCTACCCAGGATGACAGCTTGAGACTCTGTCTCAAAATAAATAAGTAAATAAAAATTAACACACGTACACCAAGATGTATTATATAAGGACCTTCGTATTGCAGTGTTTATTCACGTGACAAAAGACTGCAAACAAACTATCCAAGCATAGGGGGTGGTTTTAGCTGTATAAATTAAATAGTATCTCAATGCTGTGGAGCCACCGAAGAGAATGAGGCGGACCTCTATGTACTGATTGGGGACAACAGCCGAGATGTGATGTTAACTGAGAAGAATGAGGGCAAACAGTGTTACAGGACACTGCCACTTGTTTGTGTGTATGCTTTAAGCATATTTTTACCCACGTGCTGCAACTACAGACCATCCCTGGGTGAGACACCGGGCCCTGGAGACAGCAGCTCTTCCGAGGAGAAGGCAAGTCGGAGATGGGAGGGAAATTTATTTTTTGCTCGTCCTTTTGCGCTGTTGGAAAGCTTTTGGGTTTGGGCTGTTTTGGTTTGGCCATGTTTGTGCCTGTTTTCTGTGCTGTTTTAAAGGCGTTTGGAAGATCAGAGACTCCCCTCCTGGACCTAGAGACTTTCGGAAAGCCTTGAGATAATCTGGGCTGGTGTTTCCTAAAAGCATCCCCAAACCTCAGATTCCAGGGAGGTGCTTGTGAGCCACGGGGTCTGGGGAGGAGGCTACAGTCCGACCCGGGCTCCCCTCCCTCTGAACACTTTCTCTTTCATCTTTTTTTAATAAATCGGAAGACCCTTTTCAGTTGTAAAAGGGTTCTGCTTACTTTGAAATGAAATTTCTGAAGAGCTTTGATTTTGAATAATCTTCTCATTCTACTAATGAGGAGACAGAAGCCCAGGAAGGAGAAAAAAAAGATGGTCTCAGACATGCTCCATAGGTGTCAAAAGTGCAAGTGGAACCTGAGTCCAGCTGAGGCCCAGAGAGACCTCCGCAGAAAGACGCCCAGGAAATCAGGCTGCCTTTGTCTCCCCACCAGATTTTCCAGGAATGGCAAGAGTGATCCCTTTTCCCATATTTCACCCAAGTCCAGAATCAGACATGCCTCAGTTTATGAACTAATATCAGGGAACCACTGAGACGCATTCAAATGCAAGGAACAGAAAAACCCAGCTCCAAATGGCCTAATCGCTAAGGAAGTGTGTCTTCTCCCTTTCAGAAACCCAGAGACAACGTGGCGCTCCATCGGTCACTGTCAGGAGTGCAAGTCTGACCACTGGCAGGGTCTTCGTTGCCTCCTGCCCCTAAAGACCTAGGGGTTGGCATTCAGAGCTACTAGGATGACCCAGTGGTACTCCCAGGGCCTTTGCTTGGCCGTCTTGAATGTGTGGCTTTTGTCCTCATGTTGGTCATAGTTTAGAACAGTCATTCCACCTCTGGCTCATATCCACATTAGACAGGGAGAGGGAACCAGGATGAGCAATGTGCCCACCATGTTTGTCTCCTTTCTGAGACCTTTTCCAGGGCTCCCCTCCCCGGGAAAATTTGGCTTCCTTTTTTATTGGTCACTCCTGAACGACGTGGCCTCTCCTAGCTGCGAGGGGGTCTAAGAGAGTGATAGCTTGGGCTGGCCCATTGCCCTCTCGATGAATCAGGATTCTGAAACAAGGAAGGAAGGAGAATGGGTATGGGCTGGAAGCCAGCCGTGTCTGCCACAGGACTTCAAGGGTTGTCAATACAATGGCCCGAAGACACTCAGATGCACCTGTTCCTTTTCCACTCTACCATCATCAGCGTGTGGTGTGTGCTTCTGATTTGTCCCCTCGGCCTCAGGAGGGGGTCCCTTCCTTGAATACAGGGGTTGATGCCCCCCTCAAGCAAACAAAGGTTCGTCCAGCAGGGAGAGGGGAGTTGGAGAGGGCTATGGTCAGGTGGCCTGTGGCATCAGGCTGCACCTCCGTTCACCAGAACTCCTGCCCTGTCCTCTTCCCCCCTCAGCTCACTGTGACCTCAGTTCCATCTCATCGGATGCATTGATCACCTATGGTCACAAGAAGGCTGCCTGAGAAACCACCCCGACCCTTTCATTCTCGTGAGAATGGAGCTGGCTGCAGGTTGGGGGCTTGGCCCAGCCCTTTTCATATGTTTCCTGCTCAGCTGGAGGTCAGGTGGGCCAGGCCAGGCTGTGGTGGCTCTGGTCTGCTCTGGGGGTCCTGTTCCTTGTCCTCCTGGCCACTCTGGGCATTCTGTTGATCGTGGTGGCACAGGCATGAGAACTAGGTAGAAACACGTGAGGTCTCTTAGCGCCTAGTCTCAAATGGCCCACAGCTGAACTCAAGTCAAGGGTGTAGAACTACCCTCCATCTCTTCTGTGGGAGGAACCGCAAAGACCTCGGTGAAGAAGCCCGTGGCTTTCACATCCCTGCTATTGGCCGGCATGCCTCCCATCTCTCCGGCTTCTTTTTTGGACTCATTATGGGTTCCTCTTCTCTCTCCCTTCAAACCCTGGAGGTGCCTAAGGGTTCCACCTCTGCTCTCTTCTCTTCTGTCTCTCCATCAGTCTCTGGGCCATCTTAACCATGTCTGAGCCCTGCGTCACCACCTTTGCATCAACAACACACAAATGCACAACTCCAACGTTTGCCTCCCTCCTGAGTCGAGATGCCGAATGAGATGCCTACCTGAGCATCTCACGGGACCCCCAAATCTTTCCCACTCTGACCTCAGCACCCTTGGCCTCAGCCCTCTTCCCCAGATTCCCTCCTGCCCCATTCCCCGTGGCCTGCACCCAGCTCTGCAGCCACCCAGACCCCTCATCTCCATGGTCCCATTCACGTTGCAGCTGACACTAATGGTGACCATGGCTGACACTTCCTGTGCCCCAGGGACGGGGCTAAGCCACATGCAAATATTATCTGCTTTAATCCCTGCAACGCTCTCTTGGGGGAGGCACTATTATCAAGTTGTCTGGATTCCACCCCTCACTGCCTAGCGTCTTGTGGGACATGTGGCCTCCCTGAAGCTGCAGTGATCTTTCCCAAACCGAATGACTATATAAATCCCCAGTTTAAAATCCACCATGATCTTCACTGTTGCCAAGACCTGAGCTAAACCCCTTGGTTTGAAGTAGGGCCCAAGATCCTTTAATGTATTCACACACATAAAAATTACCGAGCTCAGGCTCAGTGCCTGTGGCTCAAAGGGCTAAGGCGCCAGCCACGTACACCTGAGCTGGTGGGTTCGAATCCAGCCCCCGGACCCACCAAACAACAATGACAGCTGCAACCAAAAAATGGCCGGGCGTTGTGGTGGGCGCCTGTAGTCCCAGCTACTTGGGAGGCAGAGGCAAGAGACTCG